>JAURVB010001111.1:0-14539 GCA_033002965.1 Piper betle
TGAACCTCTAAAAGGTTGGATTTTGATGAGTTTGGTAGAATTTTAGATCTGTTTATAATAAAGTGAGATGACGACCCTATTAAGTGACCACAGACATGAAGTTTTCCCATAAAATTTTCTAGAAACTTTAACTTGGATGTTAGGAAGAAGGTTCTAAACTTTTCAGCTATTTTGAAGGTCGTTTAGTGTATTTACGCATAGTTAAATGTACATCCTAATTGCTCTATTTTTTTTAATCTTCGCCCATGTTTGATATTAGGTGAATTATTAGACACTGTTAGAAAGAGATGGAATTTCTTTATTAAACTTTCCAGATATTAGAAGAAGTGTTTAAGTTTTCATCTAAATTGAAATCCATCTGACAGATGAACCAATTTAGAATTTCATAGAGTGCAGCTCTATCACAATGTACTATAGATTACATGGTCGATTTGGATAAACTATTTGGAGGGGCTAATGATCTTATTTTCACTTGAACATGTGTAGACATGATTATCATAATGTTAACTCCAATGTCCTGAAATTTCATAATATTTGGACACTATTTGGACGGATAATTAAATACATCATTACAGGCTGGTCTAGACAATATCAAATTTTCCAGATTTTTGTGCCAACTTTATATAATTGATTAAAGGGTCTAGATATATTTTTTCATGAAATTTGATTGAGATGTTCTCTTGGATGTTAAGATTGATATTCTCAAATTTTAGACTATTTTGATGGTTAGGGTTGTTAATTAATTTTGCATATATGAACTATTCATGATTTTACATATTGGACAACTCATGTGCTTATATGAATTACATGTGATTATGTGTATTATCAACTTGTAGGTGACAAGATACTGTATGGAGATGTACTTTTAAAGTGTATATGCATATTAGAACATATTGAGCAGAATCATGTATTCTATGCCCCGTTTTACCATGGATAGGACTTGAGTAGTGTGTTTCATGTTATGGTGTACTGAGTGAGTTTATTGAGTTAGGACGAAACGCTCTACTCACAGGTTCATTAGGGATTTTTCTACTTATTCTAACGTTTGGCTCTATCGCATTTTGTTTCATGATCAAGGACAGTATTTGTGACATTTTATTAGATCCTACTAATTCTAGGTCATTTAGCCATTTTTTTCCATAACATAATAAAATTTTAAGAATGAGATCCATTGATGTGATTTCCAAAAACACGAGACCTAGTCAAAGTCATTTTAGCACAATTTATATATTTCCCTACCTATGCCCTATATATTATGTATGAGTATTTGGTTTTTCACAAATGAGAGATGGAATATGTTCATTATGTGTATACTAGGCGCTCTTCCCACCTTGCATGGTGTAGAGATAGAGGGTATTGTATATTGCAACACATTTTCAAAAATTGTGCTCCGTGAATTTGATGTCATTCAAGTACTATGTGAGGTGATATATGGAGCATGTGTAAAGGTGTAAATGTAAGGGCGTAAGACTATTTATGTTGTAATTACATTGCATGGTATACCGTAAGTCAGAAGCCAACCTAATTAGTTATTCATGTTATGCTTTGTTGCACTTAGTGTGTTGGCTTATATGTTACGATGGTGAGTGCTTAATGTGCCTATCATTATAGCCTTCGTGAGGTATTTTTAGGAGATGTTTTGATTCATGGCTCTCATAGGTGTTTGTACTCATTTGCCAGTTGTACATGTACCATATTAGTTATGTGGGTAGACAAAAGGACATTAGATGACTCATAGTAAAAGCTGACTCAGGATGTTATGATTGCATGATTTGTACGGCATGTTGCAATTGGATGAATTATATGATGTTCCATGTGTATGTGTATGAGGATTTTAGGCCAATATGATTATGCATGAATTATGACCTTCGGTCATGACGTGCATAGAATGTTATATTTTGTGTGTGCCTTGATTTGCTTATTATTAACTATATCTAAGCTATTTTGCAAGGTAAGTACTCTAGGGTATGTAGGTCTAACATGCGTTTGTAGGTATTCTCCAAACCCTAGAGTCCATAATAGATTGGATAACTAGGTACATGAAACATTTTGTGTTTACATACACGTCGGAAAACTTGAAGCCATAGTCGAGGGGCATACATAATTGCTCACAAAAAGGCAATGAGGGATGAGGAAAAAGCCTAAGTGTAAACCCTAGCTTCCCGCCGGACCTTAACGTTCACCACCACCATCACCTCCGCCTCGACCTCCTCTATCGGTCGAGACCGGCGGCAACCCTTAGCTCACTACCATTGAAGTTTTTCGACAACGGCCACCATCATGCCTATTTGCTCGTGTCTGTGTTTGCCTACCCATGATAACGTCCATTTGGCCCGCACTTGTGTCTACTTGCCCTTGTCTATGGCCGTTTCACCCAGCCACCCCAACCCACCATTTTACTTAACCCGGATAGAGATAACTCGCCCTAACTCAATTTGGTTCATCCCAGTTGACTCGGTCGCCTTTCTAAGCCATTTTGGAACCATTTTTGTTCATTTTTTACCGTTTTTTATAATTCTAGATTCTTGTTGATTACATTGAAGGATTATATGTTTATTTACAATTGTTAATGATAAAAATACTGATTAATATTATTCTTAATCATGTTTATCTTATTTAATTTGATTGATTAATTAATTTATTATTATTTATTTTCTTGCACATTTGTTAATATTTACTCTTGTTTAGGTGAGTTCATATATTTGATAATTATATTGTTACTATTTGTGATTAATTGTTATTATCTTTTTATTCATTTACCTATGTAATGATTTATTTATTTATTTATTTGTTTGTTTGTTTATTAATTTGTGTATGTATTGTTATTTACTTGTGTTTAGTCACAAGTTTATGTCATGTTATTTATATTGTTATAATTTTTGATTAATGTATCATTTATTTATTTCCATTCATTTATTGATAAATGAGTTTATTAGTTTAATTATTATTCACTAATTGTGCACCTATTTTTTAGCACACGAGTTTAGTTATTATTTATTATTCTTTTGCATTTACTCGTGTACTTATTATTTTATTTATTTTTCTTTTACTTATGTGCATCGAGTTTTTAGTTGTGTATTTGATTAGGATTGTTTCTTGATTGGGTTGATATTGTTGTTCATGTGAGCATATACCACGACTATGCATTATTTAGAGTTGTCTGTTTTTTTCTTAGTAGTGGGTTCTTATGTAGGTTTCGAAGTCCGACCTTGCCATAGATATATTGATGCATTTAGAGTTTAGACCACAGGTCTGTCAAGACTCTTCTCCCGTCAAGACTCTTTCTCAAATTTGACGTTCTAATCTATCATGAATTTGATTTACAAATCATACGACGTCTTAATTGGCTGTTTTATCGGATCCCACATAACACGGGCCGTTTTAACCCATTATATTTTCGTGATTTATAACCTTCGAGGATGAGATCCCTCATATTGTTTTTAAACTGAGTTTTACCTCATGTTGCCTTTGAGTCTACTTATATGATTTCTTTTCCAACCATATATATAGTTTTTATAATGTTTTTAGGGAGACGAGATTTGGTGAATTTCACCTTGCGTATACTGTGAGCGGGAGGATAAGTAGGTTACAGCGGGCTTAGGATTAGTGAGAGGCTTTTTCGCTTTTTCCATTCCCAAGGGACCTTGATATTTTTATGTTTTGTGCTTGCTCACACTTGGAAAGGCATGGAGTAAATGGGTACTATTGTATAAAATATAACACCCTATTTCGACTTACCTGTGAACCGACCCGGAAATGTCACCGGCAACCGAACCATTCGTTCATCGTGAGCTGGATCTGAAGTTCGAAAACAAACTCGAGGGATCTCATCCTCAAGGGTTATTAATCCGGAAAACTATTGGCTAAATGGCCCAAGTTAAGTGGGATCCGATAAAACACCACTTGACTCGTCCTGCACATGATAAATCAAATGCACAATAGAATAGCGTAAAATAGAGAACGAGTCATAAACTGATCTGGTAAAAGCTTCAAGCGTGTCCGGCATCGGGGTCATGATGGCGGCGGTGCGGCCTGGACTGCGGGGAATCGACAAGTTGAGAGTTGCGGCTTGTACGGCGATTCCGGCGTTGTGGCGGCGAGACAATGGACAAGGTTGGTCATGGTAGCACAGCAACGGGACAACAGGGTGGGGCGGCGTGGATCGGCGGCAGTGCGATGTCGGCGACGACGGCAGCAATCTCAAGGGCGGTAACAGCTAGGGTTTTGGAAGGGGGAAGTGTCGGGGAAAGGAGAAAAACACTCCAGTGGCAATTTCGTAAATAAGTATTGACTCGATTCCTACTCGAGTCAAAATAATAACTAGTTCGTAATAAATTCTAAAGAAATCTTAAAAAATATGGAAAAATCCCATAAAATAAAACAAACACAACAACATGCAAATGACATGCTCTATAACTAATAACCCACCCGAATATGATCTAACGCGTCCTAATACGTTATTCGGCATAAAAATATTTCTACGATCAAACATATAAAATGAAAAATACTCCATACTTTCATATATTCTGATAACTCATTTCTTATCATTTTTTTGACGTTATCATCATATATTTAAATACACCTAACTCTCATCACTCATAACTAACAGCTGGCCTCGACTTAGCACGCGGTTCATGAAACTGACTCGACTTGAACCAACGGTTGAACCGATTGGTTCGGCAATGTAAAACTCCAACTCGAGTCACGGGTTTTACAACCTTCCCTCCTTATAAAAATTTTGTCCTCGAAATTTTAGATTAAGGAAGTTTCACTCTGATAGCTATCTACTAATTGTGCAATCCGAGGTGAGACGCTTGCGTACCTATCACGTTTGTCGTATCCTCCAGTGCTTCAGCAATCATGGCTGTGTCCATCCCAGCTGCCCATGGTGGTACCGAGACAGATGGTCTTGTTGGTGGCGTTGTTTGCTTTCCTCTCAGATCCAGGGCCTGCTGTTCTTGTCCTGTCGTGATAGCTACAAGTCCTCTTTGTTGCTGCCTCAGTGGCTGTCGGTCTCCACCTCTCTGGCCTTGACCTTGACCCTGTTGACCTCTTTGCTGTGGTTGTTGCTGGGGAGCTAGGAGTGCAAGTCTCTACGGAGGTGCTGGGAGCATAACCTGTTAGGTCTGGCCAATTGGACAAGTTACGGCTCTATGCCCTGGTTGACCGCAACTATAGCATACGTCTGTGCCCACTCTGCACTCTACAGCTCTATGTCCTGGCTGACCACATCTATAGCATGCGTCTGTTCGACGTCTCTGTTGTGCTCCTTGCTCTGGCTGATACAGTCTAGGGTGTTGCTGCTTCTCATCAGATTCCCGACGTGGTCTAGCAGCTATAACTCGTTCTGCCTTGCCTACAGCTCTCACAACATCACCGAAAGTAGCAAACTTCCTATCCAAATAGGCCATCCTGATCTCGTGATGGAGGCCTTCGTAAAACGCTCTATCCTTCTTTCTTCGGTGGACACCAAGTCTGGTGCAAATCTCTCCAGAGCTCTAAACCTAGTCTCGTATTGCACCACCGTCATGGGTCCCTGCCTCAGCGTCTGGAATTCTCGTTCCTTCCTCTTCTTGACGTTTGGCGGGAAATACTTTCCATCAAATTCCACCCTAAATTCCTCCCATATGTGATGTCCTGAGGCTAACGATGGGCAAATACAAAATTCTGGACCGAACTCCACCATATCTTGGCTTTGTCCTGGAATGCTCCCGTGATGATGCACACTCGGTGCTCCGCGGGGCATGCCATAGTGTCAAACACTCCTATAGCTGACGATATCCATAAGAATGCCTCTTCTGCGTCCAACTTTCCAAAGAAAGGTCGTCCACCATTCTTCATGATCGTCTCGTACTGCCCTAGCTCTAATTTCCTTGTATGCATTGATATGTTCTATCCTTCTCCTTGCTCATATCGAGGAAATTTTAGTCTCGTACCTACTGATACACTGTCAAATCTTGCAGCTCCACTTCTGCCTGCAGTTTGCCTGCTACCTCTGATGCAGTTCCGCTGATGTCTGGTCTCATCCTCGCCTGAAATGGGGCAAATAGAGGAGCTGTCGTTGGAGTAGCCCTCTGTTGCAGCAGTGGAGGACGAGGGGGCGGTAGAGGGTCTGTGGAAACTGCTGGCTCTCCTCGTGCCTCTTCACCCACTGTTGGTCTCTTCTCAATTCTGGCTACAGAAAGAGCTATCTGCCTGAGCTCTCTCCTGAATTCCTCCTAATCTTGCTGCATTTGTCTCCTAAATTCTTCCTGACTTTGCTGCTTTGTATCTGAGTTTCCGCCAACCTGGCGATCGCTACTATCTCGGTCCCAGCAACTATCTCAGTCACGGCAGCTGTCTCGATGATGGTTCTCACTATGTCGCTAGCTGACACTAGCACACTGGTCCTCTACTGGTGGCATGGCAGTCCTAGGTTGACTGGAGGTGGCGTCAATGTGAACAAGGCTGGGACTGTCCTGTCTGGCTACTGGAGGCGATGAGGTCCTGATCTACGTCCGGTAGGTCTGTGTCACCATCCTGCTACAAATTCCTGACCTGATCTATTAACCCTTTCACACCACCGACTCGTAAGAAAATCTGTGAACCAAAACATAAAGACAGAAAAATACCTGTCGGTACAGTTCGGAGCAGCTTCGGCACACATGTAACCTGTAACGCATCTATCATCTTAATCAACCAAGGGTTAGCTCTGATACCATTATTGTAACACCCCGTTTTGGCTCACCCGTGAACCGACCCGAAAATGTCACCGGCGACCGAACCATTCGCTAATCTACTTGGTTCGTTAAGCCGACCCGGATCTGCCCTCAGCGTCTTAAGATGGGGATGCAACCATGAAATGCGTGAATGAGAACAACTGGGTTCTAACGTAGTCCTACATGCATGCTATGATATGTAAGCAAAACAAAACCATTCAACAAGCAAGAAATTTAAATAAAAAATCATTAATTTTTATGAAAAAGCGGACAGAATCTCCCCTAAATGTGCAATAGGGGCCAACCTGTCCACAACAAGGGTATATAGATATTTTATCAAAATGTGATAAAACATAACAATCTACCACGGCATCCCATCATTATCTCATTCGTTTTCATCTGAGCCGAGGCTAAACTCCTAGGCTCCCTACTCATTCACATTTATCCGTTCATTTCATAACAAGCAATTCATCCAAACAAACACATCAAAATTATCATTCACATAGCATTAACACACTATTATTATACATTACAAGCGACAGGTACATGTGTGCGCGGTTCTGTACTACTCCGCAGTCCCGACAGCTTTCATCCCTCACATTTTTCACCTACATATATATAGAAAAACCTTCAGTAACGAGTGTTACTGACTCGGAAAATAACTAATATCAATATTGCACAAGAGAGCAAACTCTCTTGTTGAATGAAAACCATATACTTCCTCAAGAACTCTCATCAGGGCACATATGGGAGCCGTCGGGTCGTTGCCCTTGGGTCGATAGCGTCCCCCTTTCTTTCTCTTTCTCATACTTTGGTTATTTCTCTATCGCTTCTCGCATCAAATCTCATTCCTTTCCACCTTCTACACCTTCCATATTACTCCTGGCCTTGAGCACGAAGGCCAAGCACTCTCAGGCAGTCGCCTTTAATACCCTTTGAACCACAAGTCTAGACATGCGCTGCATTGCAGTACCTGTAAACCTCCACACTTCTCCGGGTTTGAGGAACTCAAAGGTGGAGTTGTCCGCATCCTTCGGGAACGAAGTGGGTTCTCCCTAGCTCTAGAGCCCGCTTTTTCGTGCCCACGCCTTATCTGAAGGCATGGCCATCAGTAACCCTCATTCCATCTCTCACCGAAAACGCAAAAACTATACATATATAGGCTTGGGTTGGGATTTATACAATAGGCCCGAAGGAATCGTGAGCTAGATCTGAAGTTCAAAAACAAACTCGAGGGATCTCATCCTTGAGGGTTATTAATCAGGAAAATTGTTGGCTAAATGGCTCGAGTTAAGTGGGATCCGATAAAACGCCACTTGACTCGTCCTGCACATGATAAATCAAATACACAATAGAATAGCGTAAAACAAAGAATGAGTCTTAAACGGACCTGGTAAAAGCTCCAAACGTGTCCTCGTGCCTAGGCGGCGAGCTCCTACTCCGTACTTACACATCGAAACTAAATACTAACGCCCGCTCATGATGCAGTCATACATCCTATATCACACATACATCCATCACGCATCAATCAACACACATTAACCTATATCAATTCTAGCAAGTCTACTTAGGCTAGTTTGCATTAGATCATGATCATTACCTAGTTAGCCTAATTAGTTTCTTAGCCTCCATTTTTAACACCACTCAATCAAACAAATTTCATATTTTGTCCTTAATCAATTCTACATTTATATATATAATACACAATTCACCAATCCTAGCATGCAATTCTAATAATCAATACTTTTAAAGTATTAAGTTAAAATAAATTATACCTCATGGGATTCGTGGCTCGAATTCAGCACCCTATGACGTCCGAAGTTCGATAGGGTTCGATCGGAGGGATTCGGCAGAAGATCAGGTGATTTTCGACGAATTTTGTTGTATCCGGTTTCCAACGACTTCCGGCGGTTTTCCGGTGACTGTCTCGGTAATTTTCCGACGACTGTTCTGGCGGGCATAATTATTTCTACGATCAAATATATATAAAAAGAAAAATACTGCATACTTTCATATTTTCTGATAACTCATTTCTCACCATCTTTTCATCGTTATCATTATATATTCACGTACACCTGACTCTCATCACTCATAACACACGGCTTGCCTCGACTCAGCATGCGGTTCATGAAACTGACTCGACTTAAACTAACGGTTGAACCGATTGGTTCGGTAACGTAAAACTTTGACTCGAGTCATGGGTTTTACATAGAATGCATATTTAGACTTGTGATATTAAAGGGTACTGAAGGTGATTGCTTGAGAGTATTCGGGCATTATGCTCTGGGTAAGGAGTTATATGGAGATTTAGAAAAGGCTTAGGTTATGTGTTTTTTCTAAGAGTGAGACTAGTTATTGTTGAGTGAGGGATTTTCTAAAAATGGCATAACACCAATTCAGTTTAGGAAGCTATTAAGTCTGCAGCTTGATGGCTCCTTAGTATATGCCCTTTGAGAGTTTACATGGTGAATATATATATATATAATGTTTTACTTTCTTGTGGAATATCAGATAGTTTGTACTAGTTATTTTTTTACCAGTTACATTTGTTAGTGACATTTTTCTTATTATATATGTAGGCTTGTGTTCTTGTATGAGGCCAACTTTGGTGGAAGGACAAATAAATGTTATACATACTTTGCTCAATGCCTTGTTGTTTTTTACGTGCTTTTATTTATGCTTGATGTTTTTTTATATATTTAGTAATGCTTTCCATTTTAGAGACACTAAGAGGGTTGTTTTGATCATTTTATCGTTCAAGTCTTGCAGATTAATTGATTTATACATGACTTGATTCAATCATTACTATTCTAATTTTGTTCTTAGGTAGACTATAATTGGTGTGTTACATTTTGGTATGAGAGATATGTCTTGGTCAATTGAGATGGAAGACTCATGTTTTGAGCAAGTGTATGGAGTTGTCCTAATCAAGCCAACAGGCCATTTCCTTTGGTTTTATCAGGCTTCCAAATTGTTTGCTCAATTAGATTTGGACAGTACATGTTTTAGTGTTAGCAGTCATAGAGGAATTGTGAGTAGCTTTGAGATCTGGAATTTAGCAAATGCCAGCAGAGATCTCATAAGCATGTCATGATGGGCTTATAGATCATTTTTTCCCTTCCATTGTACGAGTGATTGAGATAAGTCAGAATGTCTTAATTTTTCTATTAGTTGCAGTTGAGTCAAATAGTGAGCGGAGTACTTGGAGCAATGGGGATATTACAACATTTGTTCGTCATTTCGCATGTCACCATTTCAGTCTTCCTTCCTTGGGGTATGTATGGTATGCATTGCAACACAAAGTTATCAGAAATGGTACCTGTAGAGAGCTTGGAGTGTGCAAACACTGGAAGAGTTACTTGATACATGAGTTGGACCACCAAGTGCTTTGGATAGATCCATCAGATATAGTTCAAGGTCTACCTTGGAGTACTTTGACCTATAAATGGATCCTTGAAGATAGAAGTTGCAGCTATGCCAGCAGAGTGGTATGACACTCGGAACACAGATAAGTGTTTAGATAGACGACTTGGATGTACCACTTCTAAGAGATAGCAGTAAATGTGGATGGGTAGCAAGAAGGACCTATATTCCCAGATAGATGACTACGTACATGATCATGATCAGCCCTGCAGCATTTGGATAGTATTGTCGTTGACTGAGGTGCACAACTGTCGACCACCGACTGAGTTGCATAACTGCTATCTGAGTTACACAACTGTCATCCGAGTTGCACAATTGTTATCTATGATGCACTACTATTGACTAAGTATACACTTTGCCATCAGTGTATCGCTCAACCGTTGACCAAGTGAAACAGTTATTGTGGAAGCTAAGTCCAAGTAGTTGCCTCATCCCTTAGGATGATAGCTACTTGAGGACTTTTTGAGCCTTGCATGGCAATCACATATAAGAGCTTTTAGAGTTGAATAGGGTTAGAGAGCAACAAGCTAGGGGAGAGTTAGGAGCACAGGAGTTATTCTAAAGTGATGAGATAAGAATGATTTTACAAGCTACCTTGCAACCATTGCCTTGACCTGACATACTTGTGTCAGCTGTGTATTGCAAGATAGCCCCAACAGACAGTGTTAGTGGTAGTCATTAGAGACTTGTACATGGGCATAGTTAGAGAATATGATAGTATGACCTCCTGATAGGATGATCACAATGGTTAGATTGCTCAATCACCATGATAGTACATATGTAGGCCCATAGCTAGGGTACACAGACAGATGGTTAGCAAATGATCAGATGCAAAGTGTAGGCTCATTGAATGAGTGGTCTAGCTACCAAGAGGAGTCTGATTCATGTTAGAGTCTTTAGCTTAAATAGTGGGTTCAGTGAGAGAGCGTCCTTCAAGGAGATAGTGATTCCCTTATACTTCACCAACACGCTTAGGTTCTTACCTTGTGCTATAGGATTAAGCCTTGCCCCAAGTATAGGCAGTACCTTCATAGTACTGATTAGGTAATTGATTGTAGACTGTTCTTGTGATGACTTTACTCCTTGCTTAGAAGCGACTCAGACAAAGACTCAGTTAGAGTAGACTACGTTGACTAGATAGAAAGGCACCAGTGTATGCTTATCTTGATCAATAGCCGTGCTTGAGAGTCTGCCAAAGTTGTAATAGTTATGTGAGTCAAGATTAGTATTATAAATTGGTATGGAATAACAGGTCACACACCACTGAAGAACAAACAAGATATATATCACACTTTAATATGAGTCCCCGTAGGCTCGAGGGGAGATAGTGGTGGTTATTTGGGTCTCTTGGACCCTACCTGTGATTAGTACAGTATCGAGAAATATATGCTTACTGTTAGTTGGTTAGATTAGAGCCACTTAGAAGTTGTCTTTTTGACTCATCATTGATTGACTGTTGCATAGACTAGCCACCTGTGTTGGAGTTTAATCCTGATCTTAGAGACATGCCTATAGATCTACTAATATTTTTAGCTACTCAATCTCCTACATAGAGATTTCATCACCCCCATCAATTGAGCGATATTCTTGCATCATCATAGATAAGAGTGATATACTTACCTAGTAGGTTCTCTTAGTTTAGTGCACTTCCCCACTACACTTGACATCAAACCTTGTATTCAAGGATGAGATACCTACTATTTAGAGTCTTAGAGTAGTGTGACTAGACTTCCACAAGGGCCCATTCTCTTTTCATGTGACCCATAAATGTCAGACGGAGCTGAGTTTTCACTTGAGTATTTCCACTCACTCCTCTAGATATACTATTCATGCATTCAATTTATACAAATACTTGTGATGAGTGGACATTGACTAGTGTACATGCTACAGATCAGATGCATATTTCGTAGTTCCATGCAGAGTATGTCTTTATACTCCTTGAGAGACATTGTGCATATACAAGTGTGTTCGCCACGCTTTTGTCGTAGGAGCTTCCTTCAGGAATTAGTAGGCATAGAGAGTGTTTCAGAGCCATAGTATGCAGTAGAGTCATAGAAGCTATCTTCATTCCCTTATGGAACAGAGCAAAATCCTCGACTTGGGACCAAGTCAGCTGGGAGCTGGTGAGTGGTCAAGTTCCTTGTGCTAGGACACATGAGTGATTGACCTAGACTGACGATGGCAAGTTGTACAAGTCGTTGACCTATCCTCTTACGTTGTACCAATGTTCACCATGTAACAACATGTCAACACCCAGAAAAAAATTTAAATAAATAAATATATATATATATATATATATATATATTCGACGCGGTGGATCGAACATTGGTATCCATGAATTTATTTAAATTATTTACCCGCTACCCGGTTAATTATCAATTACCCGGTCAAGTGGAAAGTATTAGTTAACCGGTTAAGTATTTTTACCCGGTTAAGTAAACCATACCATTTAACCGTTTAAACTAGTAAAGTGAACCGTATCACTTACCCATTTACCCGGCAACGAAGTGTGTTTTCATAAACCCTAAGCCTTCTTTCATTCTATAAGGAGGAGGGAGGGGGCGTCATGCACATAAGCTCCTTGGACAAACGCCGGCTTCCCCATTGTTTTAGTAAGTTTCTTCCTCTCTTCTTCAAAGTTTGCATGCATACATATGATCAAACATTATAATACAAGATAATCATGGAAACTATGACTTGAAATCAACAAGAAAAAGGGTAGATTTCATAGAATTTATAGCCAAGGATGGTAGCACGTTCTGCTGAATTGCAGCAGCGGCACCATGGCGATTGTGTCACAACCAGTTGCATATACCACGCAGCAAGGTAGTGTTTCACTTCTTTTGGGCGTGATCTAAGTGGTGCCAAGGTCTGGTTGGTGCTGGTTTTGGTGAAGAGAAGGAGGGTGACGGAAGAAGAAGAAGAAGAAGAAGAAAATGGCAGTTTGCAATTTCTGGTTGACTCGATATGGGTTGAGTTAAAATCATAATAATAATACCAACTTGTATTCAAATCATTAAAATAAATAATTTAAAAGAGATATGAGTTAAGTGGTCAAAATAATAAATTTATAAATTATTACATGAAATTAATAAATTTCGATCGGGATAAACGGTAACTAATTAATCGGCTGATTAAAAGCAATTAACTTAAATTGAAGGGTTAAGAGGAATATATAATAAAGACTTCACCTTTATCATATAAAAGTTATATTTGATAAATAAAACGATTATTCTTATAATAAATTCGTAAAGTAAAATAATGGATCAATAAAAGATAATCGCGTACAAATTACGCGATAGCATAATTAATTAAATAAAGAAGTGTTGAACCTTATCGAATTAAATAAATTAATTAATGTGGCATATATTAAATATTTAGTTGCATGCATTTTCGACGCGAGTAAAATTATACTAATGTATAATTTTATGCCCCATTCATATTAGGGTTAGCGGATTACAGTCGGACGAACCCGCAAGTCAGGTACGTATAATAGATAGAACATCGTATTTTCCTTGTTGGTAGCCTAGGTCGGCCTGAGCCCAGATTCGACCACCATGCACGAAGTGCAACCGGGGTCAAAGAATTGACTCAGTCCGACACTGGGTCGTGTTATGTGTGTGAATCTTGTAATGCATCGATATTGTTTTGGAGTAGTGATAGCCGCCCCATAAAAAGGCTACGGCCGGGGTGAGTGAGGCACAGCGATTCCTCCATCGCACTAGAGTGCAGTGATTGCCGCCCCATAAAAGGCTACGGCCGGGTGTGTGAGGCACTGACACTGAGTGCAGTGATAGCCGCCCCATAAAAGGCTACGGCGGGTGTGAGCATGCACTGAGTGCAGTGATGCCCCATAAAGGCTACGGCGGTGTGTGAGGCACTGGCACTAGAATTGGTAGTGAGAGCTTCCCCACAAACGGGGCATAGCAATCACCTGAGTGCAGTGATAGCTTCCCACAAAAAGGCTACGGCCGGGGTGTGCGAGGCACTGGCACTGGAGACGGTAGTGGTAGCCTCCCCATAAAAAGGCTACGGCCGGGGTGTGCGGATCACAGCGGACACCTCCTCCGCATTGTTTTGGAGTATAGCGGAATTGCTCCACCGCATATTAAAATAAATATATGGAAATGGTGGAATGTACTTGATTTGTTTTATTTATTATACTACTTAGTGTTGTAATCACTAACGCGGAATTGCCTCCGCAGGTGTGCAGATTCGAGATTAGATGATTGACAACTAGAGCATGGAGCAAAGTAATATGAGGACTCCTATTTTTATTTGTTTGAGAAATAAGTGTGGCTGCTGGGAAACGGTCTAAGACTGTGGGAACCTTTATTTTATACTTGTTTTAATTATTATACTCGGCATTTAGTAGTTTCATATTGGTAACACCTAGCCAGCTAGGCCCACAATATTAT
>JAURVB010001112.1:0-16258 GCA_033002965.1 Piper betle
GTGGTGGCAGCGGTGATGAACAGTGATAGAAAACTTGACTGCTGGCGACGACTGCAGCAACGCCGATGGTTGTGAGTGATACAAATGGAAATCCTGCCAGGAGGCAGTCAAACCGTACTAAATAGGTGGCCAAAGGAGCACCAGGGTCTCACCGACGGTGAGCCAAATTGTTCGTGGTGTTAAGGTGAAAATGATCCAAAATCATGAGGAAGTCACAAAAATCAAATGGAGAATGCTAGGGTTGATGTGGACGGCTAAGATTTTGCCATGTGGCACGATCTAAATGTTTGATAATTCCTGATCTAATGGGACCCTCCTATGGGTATATGCAATATACATATAGATAGAAAGATTGAATCGAGACCGAAATCCTTATGATGCATGCAATGACATACCCAGCAAATCCCAAATGGATCTCAAACGCTACAATGGCCTAGATCTAAGCCTAAAATCCTCACTAACTTATAAAAATTATATGTCTACCTCAAGTATACATTGATAACTCATTCTATACAGTATCCTAAACTATCATATGCATGTTGCTAATACTCAACCTCCTTAACATGCGCATACACCCATCTGGGCCACATACTCATATTTTAAAAATTAGTCTAGCTCGAGCTTGCTTGAACCGGCACGATATTTACTCAAACAGGGGAAAAACTAAAATCTGGTAAAAGCCTAACCTAAAAATGGGGTTTTATAGGTGAGTCAGACTGAGAGTAGGAGCTGAACCTAGGTTGATAGCCAATCATGAGGTGGACGTGGTGGTGCTAGTCTGGTGGCTGGAGACTTGTCAGCAATGGCCAAAAGTGGTGGCAGCACTATGGTTAGGAAAACTGCAAAAATGTGGGACAATTTCCAAAAAAAATGGGCAAAAGCTAGGGCTGACATGGCCCAACCAAACCTTCCCATGTGGCATAATTTGAATGTTTGATAACTCGTGGGCCTCCACCTATGATATATATATATACAATATATACATGGTCAAAAAGCTCAAATTGACACTAACAAAAGTCGAAACTGACTAGAACCTTGACTAAGACTCTACGAACAAAAATAGAGGGAAGGAAGTTAAATGGGCCTCGAAAGTTTTCCTCAGCTAGTGATGATCTGAGATTCAAATAAAACTAGACCCACGGGGGCAATCAAATAGTCTGAAATCCCTAAGATACATGTAAAAGAGATACCTTCAAAAAGCCCAAATAGGTTCTAAATGCTAGAAAGACCTACATTTAGTCATAAAACCCTGAATTAATACAAGCAAGAACTCGTATACATCGAGTATACTCTAATAAGTCATGCTCTTTTAAAGCATAATTGAAGATATCATCTATACATTTAGTATACTTAGCCTTCATAACATGCTTATATAGTCACTTGGGCCCCATACACATAGTTGGAAAGCTAAACTGACTTAAGACTGACCCAGATTGGGAAAGGCAACAAGTAGGTAAAACCCTAACCCAAAGCTGAGGTCTTACATTGAGACTCCTCTACTTCATTTTTGATTGACTCCAAGTGTGAGGTTTTAACCTAATGTTAGGGTAGGATGGCATCAGCAATGTTTTATCAGATCATTCTAATGTCAACCCATTTAATAATATTTTTTTTGCAGTTTAATAAACTACAAGGATGAGATCCCTTATTGGGTTTTGAATTAAAGATCTCGAAATCTATTATATAAGCCTCTCCCTTAGCCTATTATATAAGTACATGCAATTATAAAAATTTCATGAATAAGAGAATAAGTAGTATGTATTGTATAAATTACATTTGTTCTCTTTTAAACCCTTAAGTTGTGAAATATATGAGGGTAAAACAAGTAGCACATTTCTTTAAATCGTGGTACTAATTAAACAGTTTTATACCACCTAAGCATTGTTGCGGTTAATATATAGGGGATGTAAGAGCATAAACTTAATCTATGAATATATTTTTATCGTGCATGTGAACTGGCATATGTAATAAGCTATAACTACTTACTACCTTATGAGGTATTAGTAAGTTATTATGATTTTCCCATGAGCATTAAGACACTCATTTGTTAGTATTACTATATCATTAGCTATATTTGGACCATTAATCAAAATTTTTTATTACTGACATTTTTCTATATTATGTAGGGTATGTATGCTTGTTAATGACTGGCATAAGTGGATGGATTGAGGTGGTCACGGTGGGGATGGTATCATGTGCTATTAATGAGCTATTGTGCTATGTACTATGGGCCGTGATTTTTTTTGCTTTACTTGGAACTTATATATTATTGAAATTTTGAAAATAAGTGTTGTAACATGATTCAGGCTAGTGCCCTAAGTTTGGTTATGATGTATGTGGATGTGTACCGTGTGATTGTGTGTAATTATTATTATTATCGTTATACAAGGTATTAACTTTGGGGCAACAATCATTTGCACGGTGTGTAAGGTTCGTTGTCCCAAAACATGAAGAAGAGTACACTAGGTATAGTTAATATATTTGTTATAGTTGAGTGTGTGTGTGTGCTTGAGAAATGTAGATTAGAGAAGCATACAGATCACACCGCTTAAAGGGTTTAGGTAAAAACCAAGTACTTGGGTATGATGCCTTAGCACTTGTTGATGTTCATGTGTTTGTATGTTTGTTTTTTGATTGCGGTTATGTAGAATAAATAACCACAACCCTTACGTTACACGAGTTAAGTTTAACATTATCGTAATAATTAGTATACCTAACTTCAAAGTTTTAGGTAAGTATAAGAACTAAATTATGCATCTATATCTTTAAAGGTCACAACCTCTTAACGGCAATGCGGTCCGCCTCTTCTATAGTTTAGAGTAATTATGCCTTTATTTCAAAGTCACCCTCTTAATTGTTGAAGGTGTTGCCCTCCTTTAACAAAGAGCGCTCATGCTAGGGTCCCCATATAATACTATA
Source organism: Piper betle (assembly GCA_033002965.1). Lineage (NCBI taxonomy): Eukaryota > Viridiplantae > Streptophyta > Magnoliopsida > Piperales > Piperaceae > Piper > Piper betle. Next base: position 2,920 of record JAURVB010001112.1, read on the forward strand.
AACAACATGTATTGTATAAGAATTATTTAAGATTATCTGTTTTAAGCCTTATTAAGGATTGAGATCCACTTCCAACAAATTTTCATGTGGTAGTCCGGTCAATAATTTTTCGAATTGTAATATCGTACTTTGGCCTGCCCTTAAACTCAAAAATGCGGTAGCAACATATCCGAGAGGAAACTAGTCACCAATTAAGTTGAATCCTACAAATATCAAGAGAGAAAATGGCCGCAAATTAACCTGTGTCCGGAAACCAAATAGTGAACAATAAGCTGTAACAAAAAAGTAAAATTAAAACATCCTGCAGAGAAATTTACAATCAAGCACCAAAAAAATGGAAATCACAAACTAATGACAATAATGAACATCATATATTAGTTACCAGGACTGAATCCAGCATGATAAGCCCAAGAACATCATGTTCCCGCAAAACATTTGGAGGGACCATGGTTGTCTTCCCCAACAATACATCAAATGCAGCATTATCTCCATCATTGGACAAAATTTCTCTTGTGTAGATGTGTTCTTGAACGACATTCTCAAATGCCGGAGCTGACTGTCCGGTTGACGCTCCACAATGATGTTAATTGATGCTGTTAGAAAAGATACAAGGAGCACAAACATTTGATACTGGCTAAAAACGATTGTGAACTTGAGATGAAAATTTTTTAGAACATGTACACATAGTGGTCTTCAACATGCCATGCAAACATGCCGAATAACATTCCTACGTAAAGCATGGGATCAGTTACCGCCGGTAATAAATGCAAAAATATTTCTAAACATCCCAGATAGCAGTTAATGTCTTACAAGCATGAGGTTCACTCGATTTATTACCTGAATAGGATTCTGCAGTAATCAGAGTATGGAACTGATTTTGTTGCATATACAACACGACTAAATATTTGAATAACCTGTCACCAAAAAAAAATTGAGATGAGGGGGAAAGCAAATCTATGCTCTATGTCCATGATTGTATACATCTTAATAAAAACCTTTAGTTTCATAACATGCTGGTGGGTGTTCATTCTTCCTTTTTTTGGTGAGTGACTTGGAAATTTTTAGGTTTTTATGTTACTTTCGGGGGCTTATAATATCTCAAAGCTTTCTGTAATATGTTATTTTACTAGTTCGGAAGTGGACAAGGCCATAAAAAGTTTTTCATATAATATTAAAAGGGAAATATGCCAATGTTATTATTGTGAAATAGTTCACCATTTGAAGGCCATGACTTTCCAATATGCCAATATATATATGACTAATTAAGCACTTGCAAAATAGAACTATGTAATTATAAGATAATTGATTGTTGGCTCAAAGGCTAATTTGCATTTGGATGGCCTGTTTTTGGTTCATTTGGGAAATTTTCCTTCCTTTCTTCTGGAGTCCTGCCAAATTAGGCTGGAAAATATATTAAAGAATTGTAGAGCTGGTTTTGCCGATTCTTTATATAAGATCCGATGGTTCAAGTATTATTGCTCAGATTTTTTGATGTAATAATATGTTGTTCCGGTTGTTCCGAGAAAGAACATGGATTTAGTATTCGTGTCTTAGTTTTTCTTTCCTTTCGTTAAATTGTATATCTTTTGTCTTTAAGGAATCGAAGTGAAGCCAAGAAAATCATTTACCCACCAATATGACAAGACACGAGGCAGACTTCATATGTCGCTGTATTTGTTTATAGAACATCATCAGTTTAGTTTTTTCATTTTTATTTTTCCTGTTTGCTATTTTTATTAAAGGTTATGATCATTTGTTTAACTTAGAAATCTATTTTCCAGGCAAACTTAGGTTGGGCTTAAAACCCCAAAAGAGTGTTCTGCACTGTAATATTGGTAACAAGGCAACTATTATTTTGTCTCACTTGTATCCTGAGAAGAATGATTCATGCCAATTACACCTTGAATTTGAAGAGGAAGTTACCTTCAGCGTATTAGGCCTCAGGAGTGTCCATCTTGCAGGACAAAATTTGTTTTATGATGATGATACGTATCCTCATTATTTAAAGTTAATATTTATTTTTTATTTAATTTTTGGATAAAATATATGTCACCGGTAATTAATGAGTGTCTGAGTTATACTGTTGTTTGCCTGACTGTTATACCTGGGAGAGCTGTGGCTCTCAGGACTTTGCCGATTTATCTCAGAATTCAAATCCACAAAGGCCTCCTCGACTGCCTTGATGAAGACATTGTAAGAAACTTCTAAAAATCCTGGACTCCCAAACTACTCTTTTTAGGCGGGCACCATTACACGCAACACAACATTGTCGAAGGTATATACCCCAAATTTTAAAATTCTATACAAATCAATTGTTAATGCACTTGCATCAATATACAAGAGTGTGTATGTGAGAGAGGAAGATGACCTCTCCAGAACACAGTCAGCACTGCCATCATCAACCGTGAACAGGCTGAACGATATTTGCTCGGGCCGATGAAATTGTACTCGATGGCGTCCTCGAACACCCGCTTGCTTCTGGTCGAGATCAGAATCTCGGCGGCAAACGCGACCGACGGACTGGCAACGTCCTCTTCCATATGATCCGAACGACCTCGCGCGCGCGATCGATGGTGCGTCGGGCGACCGGCCCACGGTGATCACCCCCAACAGCAGGTGCTGGGTAAAGACCATGTCTTTGCCCAGCAACTGCGCTAACCGCCCCAAACCACACCACCCCAAACCTCCTCCGCCCCCCAGATCCCAGCACCTCCTCCCCGGGATCCGAGGGTACCTTGGCCCCGGGCACGAACTGTTTTTGGTGGTCACGCCGCGGATGGCCTAATCATGAACGCTCTCCCACGTGGCATTGTAGTCGGAGCATGGAGAAAGGCAGCACGTAGGTCTAGAAGACGGACGGGAATCGGGATGGTGGCAGGTTATGAAGAGAAATAATTGCGTTGGTGGTGGGGATAGATAGGCTAAGAAGGGTGGCTCGAGGGTATGGGCTAGGGAGGGTGGTGCTGGTAGGGAAAAGGAGGAAAGGGAAGGGGGATGAAGGGGGTGGCGGCAATTCTACAACGACAAGCTGTCCAGTTTAGAAAGGCCGAGGCTGTTTTCGTTCATAAGATACGGTATCGTTCGGTTAAAAAAATAAAAATTGACGATAAAAGATTCTAACGGTTGAAAGTCGGGACTCTCATAGCAGTTTCTTTGTCCACACAAAAATGAGAATATAATTAATTAGTATTTTAATTTTTTTGAGATCTACTAATTGGAAAAGTTACAACCAATGGAAAACTACTCATGGGTTTTACTCTAACATGTGCTAAACCAAATCCTCTTCATGAAAAGTCACATTCAATAAATTGTAACCAGGTATGACCCACGATCGTGGGGCTATGGCTTTTTAGCTCGTACGAGGAATATATGGTTCAAGTGGGTTCAATCCGATTTAATATGTTATAATGAATTAAAAAATAAATTATACATAATTATGGATAAAAACTTAAAAAGTCTATAAAAATTACACATACTTTAATATTTTTATCATATTTTATGGTATTTTTAAATATTTTTATCAATTTTTTTAAAATTTATTTGGAGTTAGCTATTATTTTTTACCCGAGTTAGAGTAAAGATAACTATTATTTACAAAGTTGCCACCCAAAACCCCCTCCCAAAGTTTTTCCCTTTCTCCCCCCTCCCAAAGTTTTTCCCTTTGTCCCCCATCGCCACCCCGACGCTAACGCGGTCGCCACCTTCTCCTTCGGCCTCACCGCAGATCGATCTCCACCGGAGCTTCGCTGAGCCATCTGTCCCCTTCTCGGCTACAGCCTTGCCTCCACGACGTAAGGGAGACATGCTCCCAACACTGACTATGCCACCGACCATGCCTCTCCACCGTCACTATTCTGTCGACCGAGACACCTTCCCCCTCCCCATTTGCCGCTAGCGAGACCGGCTTAAGGGCCAATTGGGCAAGCTCGAACGTTATGATCGACCCAAGGCGGCTACCAGCAACCATGCTGCCCTCGCCCCCATTGTGGTCACATCAAACTCGCCAAGCCGGGGCCGACCCATAGGCCAGACCACATCTTTGGAAAACTGAATTTGCTAGAATTTGCCAGATTTTCACTGAATGCATCCCACCAAATCTGATTGAAACGCGCAACCAAACTCTATTCGTCATCCATCGCGAACGACACGAGGTATAATTAACTCCGACTTAATTATTTAAAATTGATAATTATTAGATTGACATGTTAGGATTTGATAGATTGACGTGATTAAATATCTTGATTGTGGGTAAAATGGAATTTTGCATCATTGAATTGTATTGAACAAAGATTAATGATCTAATTAATCAAATTAGGCATGAAATGGACCAGCCAATCAGCCAACCAATAACAAGCACAAGAGAGGCCTTTGACGATCGGCCCAACAAGAGTGGATTTGTCAAACACCCACCAGGTGGATAACGTATTTTCTAATGTCTTGGGATCCATGTCGCAAGCATCCCCTTTGATGATTTCATTGCCCAATCAGATTTGGCTATAGCACAACCAGCTAAAGCATCCAAGTAGGAGCGAGCCTTCTCCGCTTCATCATTCTGTGTGGTTTCCACAACCATCATACTATCAACTGCCATACCTATACTCGTGGTTGACCTGCATGCTCCCCATGACCATCTTCCATTGTGTTCCCAACATCAATCACAACAACGGTGCCCATCCGAGTGGCACTACTAACAATGCAATAAGTCAAATGCCAGGTCCTATTACCATTTTTCACACAAGCCAGCAAAAAGTTCAATTGCCAACCATACCAATAGCGCCAATGTCAGACCTTTGCTATGAAGAATTGAAAGTAGAAATGGATGCACAAGCTGCACTTATCACTACTTTGACTTGAAATAAAGACAAAAAATCAACTGAAGCGACAAAGCATCTCTGCACCATAGCTAATGAAGTCTACCATAATACCCAAATCTAGTTCATGTTTGTGAACTGTACAGGAATGTCACTAGTCCCAGTTAGGTCAGCTAACCTGAAACCAACTCCTACAGATCTACTCTCGGCTTCTCAATATGGAAATGTCAATTGCTATACAACTCCTACAGACCTACTCCTACAGATCTATGCATGGATGAATGCACAAAAATAACCCTAACATGCTACTATGAACATGAGTAGGGCTAGACAACATCTCACTATGAACATGAGTAGGGCTAGCTTGGCTAGTAAAAGGAGGCGATGGAGCCCTGTTCCATGTATGCCAAGTTCTTACCATGATTACCCCTACTCATTGATCCAATTCTGAAAATACTACCACACTACCCATTGGTGAGAAATCTGTAAATCAAAGTGAACAAGGACATAAATATATACCTGCTAGCTAGACTTGGAGCAATCTTTGCACACATATCACGAATGTAAATATCTTCCAACTGAATTGACCGAGAGTTTGCTCTAATACCAAAACTATAACACCCCAAATCCGGTTCATGCTCGTGAACCAAACCGGAATGTCACTTGTCACGGTTAGGCTGGCTAACCCAAACCCAAGTCCTGTAGGTCTACTCTCGGCATCTCAAGATAGAAGATATCAATCGCTATGCATGGATGAATGTACAAAAACAACCCTAACATGCTACTAAATGGATGACATGTCAACCAATTCACATACCAAATTATTATGATGAAAATTGATAAGATTCATAAAATAAGGCAGTCTGAGTCTCCCTATAAGTGCAATTAAGGGCGACCATATCAAATCAACATGTATACGTATACACACACATACACACACATACATACACATTTCATTACATCTTCCTCCAAATATTAAACATGCTGTCATTTGATATGTGTGTATGCAAGAGATGTCATTGCTCCTCCATCCAGGCTGGCACATCTTACTCATAATAATCACTAAGCACGTCAATAGCAAGTGTTACTAGTCCAAAAATATAACTAATATAAAACTGGCTATGAGAGAAAACTCTCAGATGAAGAAAAACATTCATATACTTTGCCTGAACTCTATGAAGGGCACCTACGGAGGAGCCACTGGGCTGCAGACCCGGCAGCATCTTAAACTGACTGCTCTGCTACTACTGATGCCTCTCTCAGCATTTTCTCATTTCAATTTCTGGGCCTTCAGGACTACTAGTATATCCTAAGCCATCTCCTTTCCTCCATAATTCTTATAGCCTTGAGTATGAAGACTGAGCACTCTCAGGCAGTCACCTTTAGTACCCTTTGAACCACAAGTCTGGGCATGTGATATACTAAACAATTTCCATAAACTTCCACGTTTCTCAGTGTGTGAGGAACTCAAAATAGGAGTTGTCAGGATCCCTCGGGATTAGAACAGCCTACTCACCGATCCAGAGCCCACTTTGACTAGCACATGCACCCACTCATGGTACATGCAAGTTAGTTTTCCTATCTCTCGTCACATTGAAAACTCGATAAAACTATAAATATGTCTAGGAAGGGATTTATATTATAGGCTTGAAGGCAACTTGTGGTTGATCTTGTTTTCGAAAACATACTCGAGGGATCTCATCCTCGAGGGTTACTATAAAACCCGTGACTCGAGTCAGAGTTTTACATTACTAAACCTGTCGGTTTGACCGTTGGTTTGAGTCGAGGCCAGCCGTGAGTTATGAGCGATGAGAGTCAGGTGTACCTGAATATATGATGATAACATCGAGAACATGGTGAGAAATGAGTTATCAGAATATATGAAAGTATGCAATATTTTTTTTCTTTTTATATGTTTGATCGTAGAAATAGTTTTAGGCCGAATAACGTGTTAGGACGCGTTAGATTATATTCGGGTGGGTTATTAGTTATAGAGCATGGCATTTGGATGTTTTTGTGTTTGTTTTATTTTATGGAATTTTTCCATATTTTTCTAGATATTTTTTTAGAATTTATTACGAACTAGTTATTATTTTGACTCGAGTAGGAATCGAGTCAATACTTAATTACGAAACTGCCACTGGAGTATATTTTCTCCATTCCCGACACTTCCCCCTTCCAAAACCCTAGCCGCCGCCGCCCTCATGCTCGTCGCCGCTGCCGACGTCGTACAGCCGCCGATCAACGCCGCCCTGCCCCGCCATATAGTTGTCGTGCCGCCACGACCCACCCCGGTCACCATCTCGCCGCCACGATGCCGGAATCGCCCCACAAGCCGCGACACGCTCCCTCGTCGATTCACCACCGTCCGGGCCGCTCCACCGCCGCTGTAACCCCGATGACCACCCTCTCACCGTCGCCGACATTTCCCCCATCATCCCGACCGCCGTCGAGGCCGGCCGCAGCCCTGATCGGAGCACGCCGCCGCCGCCACCCATTTTCGACGCCGCCGCCGAAGGCCATTGCCGCCCCGGCTGCTTTCTTTGACACCACCATTGGGCCAAGCTCATCGAGCTAGTGCCGATAGACCCCCTGATTGTCCCATCCCGAATCATTGCCAGAAAACCGCTGGAATCCTCCGGAAAACCGCCGACACTCGCCGGAAAACCGGCGGAACCGCCAAAAAATTGGATTCGTGGGAAATTCGCCGGATCATCCGCTGAACGCACCCGGTCCAATCTGATCGGACTTCGGACGCCGCTAGGTGTCGAATTCAAGTTTCGAACCACGAAACGAAAACCCTAGCCGTCGCCGATTTTCGACGACGCGAGGTATGATTTATTTTAATTTAATTATTTAAAAATATTGATTATTAGAATTGCATGCCAGGATTTGTGTGTGTTATATATATATATATTTTTTAATGTAGGTTTGATTAAGAATAGAAATATGAAATTGTTTGATTGAGTGGTGTTAAAAATGGAGGCTAAGAAACTAATTAGGGTAACTAGGTGATGATCTTGATCTAATGCAAACTAGCCTAAGTAGACTTGCTAGAATTGATATAGGTTGATGTGTGTTGATTGATGCATGATTGTGTTGATTGTGTTGATTGTGTGTGCATGCTATAGGATGTGTGATTCATCATGCGGGCGTTAGTTTTTAGCTTGATTGTGTAGGTACGGTATAGGAGCTCGCCGCCTAGGCGCGTGGACCCGTTTGGAGCTTCTACCAGGTCCGTTTAGGACTCGTTCTCTGTTTTACGCTATTCTATTGTGTATTTGATTTATTACATGCAGGACGTATTAAGTGGCATTTTATCGGATCCCACTTAACTCGGGCCATTTAGCCAATAATTTTCTGGATTAATAACCCTCGAGGATGAGATCCCTCGAGTTTGTTTTCGAACTTCAGATCCAGCTCACGTTGCCTTCGGGCCTATTGTATAAATCCCAACCCAGACCTATATATATGTATAGTTTTCGCATTTTTGTGAGAGATTGAATGAGGGAAATCCGACTACCGTGCTACGCGAGCGGGCACGTGTGAGTCGATAGTGGGCTCCAGAATGGTGTACAAGCCGTTTCATTCCCGAGGGATCCTGACAACTCCACCTTTGAGTTCCTCAAGCCCGGAGAAGTGTGGAGGTTCACGGGTACTGCATTGCAGCGCATGTCTAGACTTGTGGTTTCAAAGGGTACTAAAGGCGACTGCCGGAGAGTACTCGGCCTTCGTGCTCAAGGCCAGGAGTAATATGGAAGGTGCAGAGGGCGGAAAGGAATGAGATTTGATGCGAGAAGCGATAGAGAAATGGCCGAGGTATGAGAATGTGAAAGATAGGGGGACGCTGTCGACCCGAGGGCGACGGCTCCCGTATGTGCCCTGATGAGAGTTCTTGAGGAAGTATATGGTTTTCATTCAACAAGAGAGTTTGCTCTCCTGTGCCAGATTGATATTAGTTATTTTCCGGGCCGGTAACACTCGTTACGGACAGTTTTTCTATATATATGTAGGTGAGAAATGCGAGGGATGAAAGCTGTCGGGACTGCGGAGGAGTAGCACGGAACCGCGCACACATGTACCTGCCGCGTGTAATCTATAATGAGGGTGTGTTATTGCTACGTGAATGATAATTTTGATGTGTTTGTTTAGATAAATTGCTTGATATGAAATGAATGGATAAATGTGAATGAGTAGTGAGTTTGGAGTTGAGGCTCGGTTCAATTGAAACGAAAGAGATAATGATGAATGCTACGGTAGATTATCATGTTTTATCGTATTTTGATAAAATATTTATATACCCTTGTTGTGGATAATTTTTAATTAAAAATTTCTTGCCGTTGCATGGTTTTGTTTTGCTTGCACATCATAGCATGCATGTAGGACTACGTTAGAACCCACGCATCCCATCCATGCATTTCATATTTGCATCTCCATCTTGAGACACCGAGGGCAGATCCGGGTCGGCTTAACCGAACCCAGTAGATTAGCGAACGGTTCGGTCGCCGGTGACATTTCCGGGTCGGTTCACGGGTGAGCCGAAACGGGGAGTTACAATAGTGGTATTAGAGCTAACCCTTGGTTGATTAGGATGGTAGATGCGTTACAGGTACATGTGTGCCGAAGCTGCTCCAAGCTATTCTGACAGGTATTTTTCTGTTTTAATGTTATGATTGTAGATTTCCTTACAGATCGGTAGTGTGACAGGCCAGTAGACTAGAGCAGGAACTACTAGCAGGATGGTGACACAGAACCGCCAGACGCAGATCAGGACCCCATCACCTCCAGTAGCTAGACAGGACAGTCCTAGCCCTGTTCACAGTGACGCCGCCTCCAGTCAACCTAGGACTGCCATGCCACCAGTAGAGGTCAGTGTGCCAGTTTCAGCTAGCCGACATGGTGAGAGCCATCATCGAGACAATCATCGCGATCAAGATAGTTGTCAAGATCGAGATAGTCGTCGGGACTGAGATAGTCGCCGGGACCGAGACAGTGGTCGTGACAGTTACCACACCAGAAGTAGTCGACAGGAGAGAGACATAGCGATCACCAGGTTGGCGGAAGCTCAGATACAAATGCTGCAAAGTCAGGAAGAATTTAGGAGACAAATGTAGCAAGGCCAAGAGGAATTCAGGAGAGAACTCAGGCAGATAGCTCTTTCTGTGGCCAGAACTAAGAAGAGACCAGCAGTAGGTGAAGAGGCACTGGGGGAGCCAGTAGTTTCCACGGACCCGCTGTCGCCGCCTCCTCCTCCACCGCTACAATAGAGGACTACTCCAATGACAGTTCTCCTATTTGCCCCACATCAGGCGGGGATGAGACCGGACATCAGTGTAACCACAGGAATAGGTAGCAGGCAGACTGCAGGTGGAAGTGGAGCTGCAAGATTTGACGGTATACCAACAGGTACGGGACCACAAATTCCTTGGTATGAGCAAGGAGAAGGATCGAACAGATCAGTGGATACGAGGAAATTAGGACTGTGGCAGTACGAGAAGTTCGTGAAGAATGGTGGACGACCTTTCTTTGGAAAGTTGGACGCGGAAGAGGCATTCTTGTGGATATCGTCAGCCATAGGTGTGTTTGACACTAGGGCAGGCCCCATGGAGCACCGAGTGTGCATCATCACAAGAGCATTCTAGGACGAAGCCAGGATATGGTGGAGTTCGGTCCAGAATTCTGTATTCGCCCATCGTCAGCCCCAGGACATCACATGGGAGGAATTTAGGGTGGAATTCGATGGAAAGTATATCCTGCCAAACGTCAGGAAAAGAAAGGAACGAGAATTCCAGACGCTGAGGCAGGGACCCATGACGGTGGTACAATACGAGACTAGGTTTAAAGCTCTAGAGAGATTTGCACTAGACTTGGTGTCCACCGAAGAAAGAAGGATAGAGAGTTTTACGAAGGCCTCCATCACGAGATCAGGATGGCCTATTTGGATAGGAAGTTTGCTACTTTCGGTGATGTTGTGAGAGTTGCAAGCGAGGTAGAACGAGTTATAGCGGCTAGACCTCTCCAGGATGTTGACCAGAGGCAGCAACATTCGAGGCCGTATCAGCCAGAGTAGGGAGAACAATAGAGACATCGGTCAGATGCACCAGTTGCCATGAGGGCTATGAATGCCCAAGTTCAGGGCTACAGAGCACCCTTCTGTCAGAATTGTCGACGTCATCATGGAGGTGAGTGCAGAGCAGGCATAGACGCATGCTACAGGTGCGGTCAGCGAGGACATAGAGTTGCAGAGTACAGTGTAGGCACAGATGTATGCTATAGTTGTGGTCAACCAAGGCATAGAGCCATAACTTGTCCAACTAGCCAAACCCAACAAGTGACACTCCCAGCACCTCTGCAGAAACTTGCACTCCCAGCTCCCCAACAACAACCGCAGCAGAGAGGCAGAGACCAACAGCCACTGAGGCAGCAGCAGAGAGGACTTGTAGCTAGCATGACAGGACAAGAACAGCAGGCCTTCGATCAGAGAGGAATGCAAACAACACCACCACCACTACCATCCATTTCGGTACCACCTTGGGCAGTAGGGATGGACACAACCACGATTGCTGAAGCACTGGAGGATACGACAAACGTGACAGGTACGCACGCGTCTCACCTTGGATTTCACATTTAGCAGATAGCTACTAGAGTGAAACCTCCTTAATCAAAAATTTTGAGGACAAAATTTTTATATGGAGGGAAGGTTGTAAAACATGTGACTCGAGTCAGGGTTTTACGTTACCGAACTAGTCGGTCCAACCGTTGGTTCGAGTCGAGTTAGTTTCATGAACCGCGTGCTGAGTCGAGGCCAGCCATGAGTTATGAGCGATGAGAGTCAGGTGTACCTGAATATATGATGATAACGTCGAAGAAGATGGTGAGAAATGAGTTATCAGAATATATGAAAGTATGCAGTAATTTTTTTTCTTTTTATATGTTTGATCGTAGAAATAGTTTTAAGCTGAATAACGCATTAGGACCCGTTAGATTATATTCAGGTGGGTTATTAGTTATAGAGCATGCCATTTGGATGTTGTTGTGTTTGTTTTATTTTATGGAATTTTTCCATACTTTTCTAGAATTTTTTTTTAGAATTTATTACGAACTAGTTATTATTTTGACTCGAGTAGGAATCGAGTCAATACTTAATTATGAAACTGCCACTGGAGTATATTTTCTCCATTCCCGACACTTCCCCTTCCAAAAACCTAGCCGCCGGCGCCCCTCGTGCTCGTCGTTGCCGCCGCCGACGTCGTACAGCCGCCGATCAACACTGCCCTGCCCCGTCGTACAGTTGCCGTGCCGCCACAACCCACCCCGGCCATCGTCTCGCCGCCACGGCGCCAGAATTGTCCCACAAGCCGCGATGCGCTCCCTCGTCGATTCCCTGTTGTCCGGGCCCCACCGCCGCTGCTGTGACCCTGATGACCACCCTCTCGCTGTCGCCGACGTTTCCCCTATCATCCCGACTGCCGTCAAGGCCAGCCGTAGCCCCGATCGGAGCACGCCGCCGTCGCCACCCATTTTCGACGCCGCCGCCGATGGCCATCGCACCCCAGCTACTTTGTTTGACACCACCATTGGACCAAGCTCGTTGAGCTGGTGCCGATAGACCCCCTGATTGCCCCGTCCTGAATCATTGCTAGAAAACCGCTAGAGTTTGTTGCCGATAGATGCCTCAAGTTTGTTTTCGAACTTCAGATCCAGCTCATGTTGCCTTCGGGCCTATTGTATAAATCCCAACCCAGACCTATATATATGTATAGTTTTTGCATTTTTGTGAGAGATTGAATGAGGGAAATCCGACTACCGTGCTACGCGAGCGGGCACGTGTGAGCCGATAGTGGGCTCTGGAATGGTGTACAAGCCGTTTCATTCCCGAGGGATCCTGACAACTCCACCTTTGAGTTCCTCAAACCCAGAGAAGTGTGGAGGTTCACGGGTACTGCATTGCAGCGCATGTCTAGACTTGTGGTTTCAAAGGGTACTAAAGGCGACTGCCTGAGAGTACTCGGCCTTCGTGCTCAAGGCCAGGAGTAATATGGAAGGTGCAGAGGGCGGAAAGGAATGAGATTTGATGCGAGAAGCAATAGAGAAATGGCCGAGGTATGAGAATGTGAAAGATAGGGGGACGCTGTTGACCCGAGGGCGACGGCTCCCGTATGTGCCCTGATGAGAGTTCTTGAGGAAGTATATGGTTTTCATTCAACAGGAGAGTTTGCTCTCCTGTGCCAGATTGATATTAGTTATTTTCCGGGCCAGTAACACTCGTTACTGACGGTTTTCTATATATATGTAGGTGAGAAATGCGACGGATGAAAGCTGTCGGGACTGCGGAGGAGCAGCACGGAACCACGCACACATGTACCTGCCGCATGTAATCTATAATGACGGTGTGTTATTGCTACGTGAATGATAATTTTGATGTGTTTGTTTAGATAAATTGCTTGATATGAAATGAATGGATAAATGTGAATGAGTAGTGAGTTTGGAATTCAGGCTCAGTTCAATTAAAACGAAAGAGATTGTAA
>JAURVB010001113.1:0-14463 GCA_033002965.1 Piper betle
TGAAGGTGAGTTGGCGGTTTTTCGGTAACTGTGCCGGCGGTTTTCCGGCAACTCCTGTGGTTTTCCGGTGACTACTCCTGTGGTTTTCCGGTGACTAGCTCCGGCGAGGCAATCGGAGGTAGGGGTTAGCACCGTCTCGGCGAGCTGAACCCAATGGTGGTGACGACGAGGGCAGCCGCGGCGGCGAGGGGCCACCAACGGCGGCGTCGAGTGCGGTCGGGGCGATCGGCCGCTCCGATCAGACCCACGGCCGACCCTCGACGGCGGCGCTAAGCAGAGGGGAAAGGTAGGGGAGGTCGAGGGGAGAAGCTCCGACGTCACGGCGGCGGCAGTCTGGAGCAGACGGCGGCGAAATCGCGTCGGGAACGGAGGAAAAATCGAGGCGATTTCCTGCAGTCGCGACGGCTGACGGTGGCCGGACGTGGTCGAGGCGGCAAGGCGACGACACGACCGGCTGGGGGCGTCGATCGGCGGCGGTCCGGCGTCAGTGGCGGCGGCAAAATCCCAAGGGCGGCGGCGGTGGTGAGAAGTTGGGGTTCGGGAGGAAGACGAGGAGGATAGGGCGATGGCAAAGTTGTAAATAAGACTTGACTCGCCATCGGGCTCGAGTCAAGAATGATAACGGACTTGGAATAAATCCCAGAAAAATCTAAAAAAATTGGGAAAAATCCCATAGAATCAAACAAAATATCACAACATCCAAATAACATGTCGTATAACTAATAACCCACCCGAATACCATCTAACGCGTCCTATTGCGTTATTCGCCCTAAACTAATTCTACGGCCACAACATAAAAATAAAATAAAATTATCAACTGTATACTCTCATATCTACTGATAACTCAGTCTGCTGATAGATAACTCAGTCTGCTGATAGATAACTCAGTCTGCTGATGCGTATCTGACACTATCATCAATACTGGGGTATACATAAACCCTCATAGCATGAGCGCACGGTCGGCCTCAGTCCCGCACACGTTTTCTGAAAGCTGAACCGACTCAAACTACGGTCAAACCGACCGGCTAACGACTATAAAACCCTAACTCGAATCGCGGGTTTTACAATATAAGAGTTATTTACTAATTAAAAACTTAATATAAAAAATATTATACAAGTCAAGTTGAGCCAAATATTGTATCGAGTTCAAATATATAGAGTTTAAGTTTCATGCAAGCCAAACTAAACACTTCTTAGTGTAAGTTTCGTTCATAATTCAACGAGCTATATGTTTTAAGCCGATTATTTTTCGAATATAAAATTAACGAATACGAATTCAAGCCGATCTGAATTGAACATAGAATACTTACAAGTTTGTTTGACTTATTTACAAATCTTTGGAGACAAATTACACTAACGTGCTTATTGCTAGTTTTAAACAAAATCATTTTTACATATTTTATAAATATATTAATTAATATTTTCTTTCAATTATGTCGAGTAGTATTTTTAACCGTGTTAGTGGATAATTTTGAAGCTGGGGTCGGTCGGCCCTGACCATGATCCCATTCTTAATATTAAAACAAAAAGCTTAATTTTTCCATAACATTAAAAAAATTGTTTTTCTTTTAAATCGTTCTCGTCCATCTAACTGCTGCTACTTCGGTCCGGGATTAGATGTCGGGTGCTCCTTCGGTCCGGTCCGGTCCGGGATTGGGCCAATATAAATACTCCTCAAATCCTACCCCGGCCGAAGGGAATTAGGGTAATCCAGGTCTGGGCGCCGGGATTGTGGGCGGGGAGAGTGTTGCAGATCATTGAATCGATGTTTAGGGAGACGAGGACGATGAAGACTCCTAATCTTTGTTAGGGTTCGCTCGTCGTAACAGGCTTCTTTCTTAGCCTTGCCGACCTTACTACGGTTCTGAGTCCTCATGGTGTTTTTTTTCCACCCTCCTTTTCGTTTACGCTCTGTGTAACGTTTTGGTTGTTTGTGGTGTAAATTTGTTGGGGTTTCGGGAATCACACAAGAGGAGGAGTTGGCTGTGAGGAGTGAATTTGGTTGACCAAAAGCCGGTTGGGCTTGATGCGGTTCTCAACCTGAGCGGTTACCTGAGCTTCTCCTCTCTTGTGTGTTCTATTCCCGATACCCCACGCTCACTTTTTTCCCTTCGAAAGTCTTGCGAAAAGAAGGGGCCTGTCATATTTGTTCCTCGCTCTCAATGGGGTTGTTAAGTTGTTAACATAATGGGCCAAATAGATTATTAATGTACACGTTAATGATGATAGTTGTAAGTAATTCGAAGGAATTGGGGAACGGTGTTAGGGGTTTTGCAGGTATGTTCCTCCTAATGTGTATTAACTATTAACTAATTACGCGAAGATCATCATCTAAGCCTATGGTACTCTGAGGAAAGTGGAAAGGATATTAGTAGTGGAATGAATAGTGTACAAAAGCAAACTCACCCTTGTCAGGGTGCTGAAGCCAGAAACTAAAAGAAAGCTTGTAGTAATCGACTGGGAGGGATGGATTGGTGGATTGCAATGCCTGTACGCCTGCCTGGTATGTTAAGAGTTTGAGGACTTCCTAAAACTCAATTTTCCAGGAGTCAATTTGAAGGGATTTTACTGGTGTGTTATTTGCAGCCACGGGCCTATGTCCGAGCGTTTCATCCATATACAACACTCGCAATCTTTGCTGGCTATAGACCTCAGGAGAAGGTAAGCTTTTAAGGTATCAGAAAAAAGATGAGCCCTAATACTCTGAATTCGAGTAACACCGGAAGCGTCCCCTCTTGACGGTGCATGCAATGGATTGATGTTCGAGATAGAATTGGAAAACTTGAAGCTTTGGTTGGTATTGCAGAGACGGACCCTCGAAGGTTAACACAGATCTTGTAAACGACGGTGGTCGATCATCTTGTTCAGTGAACAAAGGAAGCGGGATGTGATGAAGTCCTTGGTGGCGTTGCCCGATGGGAGGTTACAATGCAGTGATGACCGAGATTAGTGTTGTCAAGATGGTTTTAAAGCTTATATTCACGTCATTGGCCTCCCTTATTTATATAAAACAAACGTATAAAACTAAGCAAGAAAAGAAACACAGCCAGAGATCAGTAAAGGTCTGATTTCTAGTTTATAAATAGTGGCTAATGGCTGCGAAGATAAAAAATAACTTCTTGGAGAAGTAGATTTAAGAATTGGAGCGAGTGTACAATTTTAACATGAAGTTGGGAAGTAGAAGAAAAAACAATTACTTGATACACAGTCACGGCTGATCGATGATTTGCAATCAAATTTCAACCAAAACTTGTAATCTAACTGATCGATGATTTGCAATCAAATTTCAACCAAAACTTAGTAATCTAAGGAAGAATGATGGATAAAAAATCTCTCAACTATACGACTACGTTACGTACAAATGCTTATTTTGACATGATTATTAATAAACAATCACTCAAACATGGTCTTCTACAATGTAAGCTTACCGTGTACATGAACAGGATTCGACGTAACGGTCTCCATTCTCCTTTATTCTATCATCTTACTAAATGGACAATATTGGAATTGGAGGAGTAATGCTACAGACAAATACAGATCTTATCATCTTAAGAAGTAGCTCCCATTTGTGCTTCGACCGTGGATGTTATGGCTGCAATTTAAACCATCACCTTCTCATCCGTGAAGCTTTTTCTCTGTATGCAATTGAACACGAACGAGGTGTAACCGCGTGCAAAATCTCCAAATCAGACATGAAACCGGCCCAGAAAATAGTCAGTAATTACTTATATGATTGAATCAGGATCTTACACTTCCACGAGAGCCTCTTGAATATTCTGACTTGGGGTCTGCAATCAAATGAGTAGAGACTATGATGCGCTCACAACAGGCAAATCAAACAGAGAGATCAGCTAGCTAAGTTGGAAGTTGGAACACCTCTCTTGAGCTCTGGTGGAGGAAGATAAGTGTGTGTCTCGGGTCCTCGGTAGTCTATCTCAAACACCTCCCCTCCGCTCATAGTAGTCGTCACTTGATCTCCACCTCCAACTTGACACACAAGTCTGTCAATATAACAATGAACACAACTATATATATATTCTCACTACAAAAAGAAGAAAATAAGAGAATACCCGAAGCTGCAGAATTGGTTGGTCCAGTAGTAAGGAGAAGAAACAGGAGCACTGCAACACCCCAGACTTCTCTCATCATCTCCATGATCATCTCATAGCCCTGCCAAGAAAAACAATCTGATGTATGTGTGGATTCTGAACTCACGCTTTCGTTGGGTTTTAATCAGATGAGGTAAGATGAAGACAGGACGGAAATGGGAATGAATTGAATTGCATGGACCGGGAATGAGGTGGTCGCCATCGGAACAGCGATGAGGCAATGGAAGGTGGAGATGGGGGATGATCTTAGCCGGGACAAACCCATGTGTGTATCATTCATTTTGGACGGCCATGCAGATTGCAGAGCTACCATGGCCTGGCACCTCCATCCCTGGACTTGACCCCTTGCTCCATCTGAGTCTAATGCTGTTGGCCCTCGTGACTGTGGCCATATTTGTTATCTATCTTGTAACAAGGTCCCTCCTTATAAAGGCGAAGGTTGAACATTTGTGAAGGAACTTTTATGCAACCATGGACCACCAGGAGAATCCAGGCATGACAACACCCACTTCTAGATATGTGCCTTTGGAGCTCTATACAACCCATCAACTGGACAATGCTAATTATGAATTCTATTATTTTCCTACAATGAACAAATATGTATAAGAAAGAAAAAGGTTATTATGTATCAGAAGAATGAAGCTCATTCATCTCTAGAGTGCCATGAAACAACTGCGCTACCAAAACATTTGTAGAACCTGTAACAATGGATCAGAGAGTTCGGTATTTTTTTATTTCGTACATTATCGAAGAAATAGAAACAAGGTCTTTGTTTAGCTGGGATCCACCAGGAACTCGCTTGATGCAATCCGAGAGTCTAGTATAGTAGAGGAGATGTTGTGTTAATGCGGCTCTCAGAATCTCTGTACCGCACAAGAAGCTAAACGACTAACATGACATCATCAAGCAGTTTTCCATCTACTGACGAAGTCCTTCACCAGGGTTTCAATTTCCACAACAGTAACTGGCTTCTCGGAGCCAGATGCCATGTCTTCGGCTGATTGGAAATAAACAGTAAGTGGATTACTGGGGCAGGCAGTCTGAGTTCTAATTAACCATGCCCTACATACTTACATGCCTGAGATTTTACAAACGTGATAAGATCACTGAAATGCTCAAGTAGCAATTCCTACAAGAGAAAATGAGTCACTAAATCATATACAAAATACAGCATTCCTGGCAAGAAAACATAAGGTTTGCAACCCCAAATCACCACAAAAATGGCAGTATTTCTCAGGAGTTCCTCGAAATGCAGGTTGATTTTTCCACTCTCCTTTTCAGCTTCCTGAAATTCATGTCAAAACAATGGCTTGATCATTTCTTACCCAAAAAAAAACAGAGGCATAATGGAAAGACTGACATCATACAGCCACAACATTGACTGACTCTCAACACGGCAATTGTCATATCATAATTGTTTATGAGAAACACAATTTGCTGTTTGGCTTTGGGAACACTTTGGCAAGCTTCACAAGCAAATCATCAATTGCCATATGTAGTCGCTCCATATTCAATTCAAGCTATAACAATGAATTAAAAATGTCAACAAACGAATAATAGAGAAACATTCATTTAGCAAAAAAAAGCATCATTCAACAAAGACAAATAATTTCCCTATGCTGTAACAAGTCAAATGCTCATTTGGTTTGCTGTTTTGAAACTTATGGAAGCAAGGAGATTTTCAAGTTATCAACAAGTAAAAAAGTGGGTGATAGGGGATGGTAAGTCAATTAATTGTGACAATAGCATAGAACAAAAGTGTTCTTGGTAATTAACAAACTCCCACGTCATTGAAATCCTTGTGTTTGAAAAGCTAGAAAACTAACATGCAGAAAGTGTATATAGCTTTATCTATGCCTCTTTCACGCCTCGTGAGATTTTTTTAAAGAAAACCAAAGACAGATAAATTCCTAAAGAAGCACCTGCTATGCACAACAAAACAGCAACGGATGTCCAATAAATATGGATCTTTCCCACATTTAACCAGGTACTTAAGCCATGATTTTAGAAAGGGCCGGAGGTTTAATTTACTCTGGCATGAATTTATGTCGTGCTAGAAAGTTCATCATCATAGCTTGATCTAGTCTGCCAAATTGCCAATGTTTTAATCCAGTATGAACTTATGTCTTGCTTGAAAGTCCATTACCTTAGCTTGACTCTTCTTTTTATATGAACTCAATTCTGGCTTTGAACATGTATATTCTAGAAAGATATTCAAGTCAAACAACCAAGAATATGATAGATTAGCATGAGAAGCTCTGGAACAGAAATGAGGAAACAACAGAGTGCACACATTCCTCCTACATTCACTCCCGTCAAATTTCCATAGATTTCTTTGAACCTTTAAACAAACATACTACATTTATCATCCCAAAAGAATAATTTAATATACCTGTCCATCTCCATAATCAACATTAATATGAAGTACCAACGCTGTGAACTCAGCATAACATCTCATGTGTCGTGAGGATGCACATCATCTTCCCATAAGGACATGATATTGGCATTACTTAAGACTGCTGAGATGCATATCAAACACCATCTTGAAACGAGGCCATAGAGCAATGTTGACCTACCCATTGTAACAATCCAAAATGATACCCAAAATAGTTTTCTTTGCAAGCAAGCAACCTAATTGCCTAAATGAGTATGTTGAGGAAGTTATAAACTATCATACAGTATTTGCAAGTTAACAACACCTTATCTAAGTATGAGTCCAAGCATGGAATGCGTTGGTGAGACATGATAAGCTGCAAAAATAAGATCGCACCATCATTACAGCAAATTTAAAAACTCTGCAAGTGAAGAAGCTATCATATGACAAACATTTTCAAAATATCAGATTGAAACATTTCCAGAGTATATTCGCAGATTTAGCTTCCGCAGGCCAATAGAAGGTCAGCAATAGAGCATAGAAGATCCTTACTGTCTATAGTAAACATGCCTCTTTTCCATTAAAATAATAAATTTGAATTATATCATCTATAGCAAGCTCATGATACATAGCTATCAATCATCATCATCCACACTAAATCCCAGATAAATTAGGTCGGGCAGCATGTATACCAGGGACTTGACTGCTTTCAGATTCACACACTCGCATAAAAATATCATTAGGTCATTCATTAATATCATATTTGCAGAATGAGAGGAATAACTATGCTCACTCACATGTATACTACAGAGCCTATCAGAAAAATAAGGGACTACCTGATGCTGATGTATGATGCGAATCATAAGCATAAATCCTATGCAATCATAATAATTAGTAAGAATTGAATTGAAATGTTCATCAACAACTACAAACGGTCCTGAAACAAGAAATTGGAAGTGAAAAAAATGGTTCAAACAATCATAGTTTTCACAACGTTCAACATTTGCTTTGTTATAATGCAAAGCCCCTGAAAAAGAGTACGTGGTGTTCTCCAGGATGATGACACATTTGTCGCCAATAGCTGATTATATAGCTCTAAAATCATAAAACTGAAAGTGCAACCATTTTGAAAACAATACACAGCTTAGACTCCCCATCCAACTCTTTCATTTAGCACACCTCAATTGAGATTAACCAAAGGGCATTTAGAAAAACACACACACACATTTAAGTCAACGTATAAACACCGATTTTCAAATTGATACTGATAAGCTCACTTTAACAAGTACATGTATTATGTTACCTGCAAATATATCATAAAAAATGGACACTTCACCGAAAAAATCATCGCAGAAAAGATATCTGTAAAATGAGAATAAATTGCCACAAATTGTCTGAGTTCGAATGATAAAAGTAATTGTGTTATAATTTTTTTCCTAAAAAAGTTGATTATTTTAATAAAGCATACTCAGAGGTGGCAGTATCCATCAAGAGCTTGTGCAGACTTTGAAACAGAACTTCATAAGGACATTTCAGAGAGTTTGCTTCTGCAATATGTGGAATTAGAGCAGGTAGATCAATTTCCTGAAAGATTATAAAAACCCAAATAAGACTCGAATATATCACCAAGTGAATCAGTGCATCAATCCCTCTAAAACATGTATTCGAAGAAAATGTTAACAAAGGTTATTATGCATATCAGTGAGTTTCAATAAAGTCCAGCTGCATGAACTTTGAGAACATTTGTGTAGATTATAAAATCACAGTAAATGAAATAAAATTTAACGAGCATCACTTTATCAAAATCCAGCTCTATGTCAACAAGCCCAATATCTTTAAAATATTGATTCTGTCCCCCAAGACAAAAACAGCAGATTTATCTTTCAAAGGTTCCCTCCCTACTGAGAAGATACTGCTACTCCTTGCCTCCGGACCAATCAAGCCATTTGCTGTTGCTATATGTAGTTGTAGCTTCTCAAGTGCTTGTATATAAGCATGAAAATGAACACTAAGAACCTGCAATAGACAAAAGTGTGTTTAAGTCAAACAAGAAATTCAACACAATCAGCTTCCTAACCCTCACTGAAACCAAAAGGCGTGAAAATTCATGCAAAGGGGAAAAGGCTTTGGTCAATATATATCATCATCCTCTAAAGAGAAAATGATTTGCTTCAGGAAGAAAGAACTTATATATCCCTCCCTCTAATCTACATGGTCAAATTTTGACTTCCTTCTTTTAAGTCCATATGAATAATCTTTCTTTGGCTCAATGACAAGATAAATGGCCACAAAAAACTGGCATTTAAAAAAAAATCAAGGCAAGACGGATTTGCAACATTAAATTGCATCATGCTCAGTACCGAGTTATATCTTTCCATTTTTTAAAAAACCAGCTGCTGTCATACATATTTCTGAATGTTTAACCATTACAACTTCAATATACTGTACCATTTCCCAAGGATACATGAAACTTCTGTGGTAGACATGGTGCTTACAAATGCCCTGAGTGCCAATGATTTGTGACTGATATAGATTCTAAGTTAGGTGGTTTATGTTTGCTATCAGTATTCTGTATATATAATTTCATCTGATATCTACAATCAAGTTGTCATCAGATACTATGTAATTAACACAGTACAATTAGCAGGCAAAGAGATAAATGAGACAAGCATGCGTAGTAAATAGTACTAACTAAAATTTTTAAAGCCACAAACTATAATATAGGCAACTGGAGAGTCTTTTCAGTGCTTGCTATAAATTAAAGTTCTAGTTAAAATTTTACAACTTAACATGACTATATATTGAACCACCAAACATGAAGTAAAATCAATCAATTTATCCACACCAAAAGAGAAGACGGCAATGGAAATAGCTAGACCAAAAAGTTGGGAAGGGTAAGTTTCACCATGTTCATTGTGTCAATGTATGCATTGTTGACCTCATTATATGCTTCTTTCCCATGTTCCTTAAGAAATATAATAGCATACCTACAAGTTCAGAATAATATGCTTTCATTGAAGTTATTTGAGAAATAACATTTTTCTCCATCTATTAATACAGAGTCTGCAATACTAAAAATTCTTCAAAATTCACCGGACAGTAGAGCATCCAACCTACTCCTCAACTTTCATAATCCAGAAAATAGCAAAGTCCTAAGATCTAATAACTTGTTCAACAAAAGAGAATCAGACTCCAATTATTACTGGTATACTGAACACAATGAAAATGGTGGCCAAACAATCTTCGTTTGAAAATCAACAGCAAAGAAACAATTCCATATTGATGCCTTAAGATTTTGAAACAAAAGGCAGTAGCTCGAGATGACTAGAAACAAGAAACAAGACAACAGCTCAGAATGGTTAGACATAGCTCAGAAATGGATTAGATATAATCTTTTCCAAGGTAATCAATGCCGAACTAGCATAGAGATAGTAACACGTTGGACTACTGATTAACGAGTACAAATGGGTTTAAAAGGTGCAGTCTTAAGTTTTAAAATTCTTTGCTTTTCTTTTTGGCTTTGAATTCATGTCAACTATGAAGACAACTTTTCCAGGTAAATAATAGCATTTGAAACACTATTTAGACAAAAGAACTGAATTTTTTCTTATGCAAGAGAAGTAGAATAAGTCTTCAATGGAACACACAATGAAAAAGACAAAAAGAATCAAGACATCAATCGAATAATGAAGTGTCAACAACTCACTTATACTTCAATATAACACTTTGTTGCAATATTTGGATATTAGTTTTGGGCTTTCTCAAAGCATAGAGTTTCTGAACAATGAACTCAAGTACCTGAAATCAAATGGAAATATTATTATGCAAGTTGCCTCAAACCCATAGGATGTTACATTAACTATACAAGGTCACCTAGTATTTTCTTAAATTACCGAAGGTACTACGAATATAATATCCCAGAGACTTATGGTAAAAACCTAGAAGCTTCTGATCAAGAATTAAGCATTCCAGATTTCTGAATACATAATTTGTGCTTTGGATGAATAATATTAGCATAGAGAACCTACAACAAACAAATTTCGCTCTAATCATATGAATTATAATTTTAGACGGAAATATTCCGAACCATTTCTCAATTCCCTTTTTACTTCAAGACAAATTTCCTTTCAAAAGAAGCAGTATCCTAAATATCTGATTATTTGTTACCAAAACACTTAATTTAATCCAATAATGTGAGGTGTTCACCATATTTAGAAATTTCCACAATTAACCAAAGATAAAAAGATATTGTCATCATTTAAACTAGCTGCAATTCAAACCTTATTATTAATTGACAAAGTTATAGGTAATTCTACAGATTGCTCATGCCAACCAATTATGATAGAAAGCAGCAGGAGAAACAATGATCACTGAGTTTAAAAAATTAATTAAACTAGATATGCATCTCTTGCAACCTTTGATACTTCTTTCTGCCGAATCCTCTCCAATTCAAGTTGCACATCTTTTAAAGCTCTTGGAGACCATTGGATCCACTTGAACAAATTTTAATTTCCTGCACAGACTCAAGATTCTTCATATATTCATCATTGACCTGAACACACACACACACACGAAGTCAAACTGACCAGTTGATTTTCAATATACAAGCATCGACTAAATGTAACAAAGTAAAATAGTCAACTATCATGATCTAAGAGAACAGCATTGGGCTCCCCGATTTCACAACAAGAAAGATTACCATTATTTAGCTGCATTTCTGTTAAATAAATTCTTTTATTTTATTGGCTTTAACAGACTGCATATTAGATTTAGCTTTCCATGTTAAAAAATTACCAAAAAGTAACGAAAAAAAACCACAAAACAGAATTACCTCTCCATCAACAATGATATCAATCAATCCAGGGGGAATGACAATGTCCTCCAAAAATCTTGCCAACTTTGATTCAGCTCCCTAAAAGCAAAAGATTGACAAATAAGAAATAAGGAGCAAATCGTCACAGTTAAGAAATACCAATTTTTTTCATGTCTAATCTATTTAGTCAATGGAGGAACTGAATGAACATTTAGCAATCAATAAGGATTCTAGCCATTAATTAAACCAGGGATTTATGAGATCATAGTAGCAACTCTTGTCCACAATCCAGGCTGAACATATATGACAATTCAAACGGAATCTCAGACAACAGATAAGTTCAGACAGGATAGAAATCACATAACAAATCCTATCCACCAAAATAAAAATTTCAGAGTTGTAGGTCTCAATCTGGAGCAGTATACCTTGCGGTTTTTCAATTTTCAAGCCCATATCCATGGATTTCTCCTGAATGCTTTTAATTCCTGAGCTTATGGAGCCAATTTCATCCTAGAAGAAGAGGGAAAGAAAATCTCTCAGCAAAATCGCCATGATGGAGAAGATCTAAATTCTCCAAGATGGCAATGGAAGAAAATTTTCATTTCTAAAAGAAAATTTAATTTAGGCAATTCATAGAAAAGAAGTTGAAGAGAAAATGGCATTGAGTGAGAAGGGAGCACAAAATGTCCTCGCTCAAACCAATGGAGAATAAGATATGTCTCGATGACTCAAAGAAAGAGAGAAAAAGAAGTTGATCATAAATTTCAATTGCAATATAAACGAATAAAAACCTGCTAGATAAGCAAGATGCAGTTCTTTCCTGCTAGTACTGATTATGATTGAGCGAGGCTATCCTGTATACCTGAATCCGCTAAGGAGTGTTTCCATTTGTGATAAAATGATGTCACATTCACGAATTTGATTGTGGAGCGAAATTAAGTTATTACTCTCGTTGATGTAGTTCTGTTGTCAATGGGAGAGGAGAAAGAAACAGCAAAGATTAATGACGGGAACAGCCCCCATTATAAGATTCAACCAGCATTGTCCAATTACTGAGCTAGACTAGATAGAAGCATATAGGATACAACAGAACTCTAAGACCAAACCTGGATAGAGTTCAATTCATCTTGGTGTATATTATTTTCAACCTCTTTTGCATATTCTAGTAATTTGGAGCCTTTCACTAGTTTGTTTGCAACAACCCTTACAACAGTTAAAAACAAATATCTTGTCAACGCACATCTAAGTAAAAAAATCCATCTCACAATTACTAGCCATACGTTCTTAAAGAAGAAAAACCGTTGTTATTGGCCGATGTCCAAGTATCATATCAACAAGTACAGCATACTTAATCTACTCATTGTTATCTACAAGAAAGAGCTGGGACCTGACAAATCTGGACTAAACAGGGTTGGGCGAGCCATAAAGCCTCTATGTTAACAGCAATCATTAAGAAAATCAACACTACAGTAAGCATACGTTTTGAAGCATAAATATTTGGTCACATTATCATCACGTCACTCTCAGTTACGCTTGCAGTCCGTCCAACGAAACCTCGTCACTGCACAACAAAACAAATATCATTCAGCAGCATTCCAGTGAGAAAAGCTTCATAAAAGTAAGCACATTTGTTCCCATAGATTAAACTACAAAGTTTAAGAAATATGAAGTAACACACTACAACCAGATCCGAATAAGGGTACGGAAACTAATATCCCATAGTGAAAGGAGAAAAAAAGAAAAGAAAGTAGAGATAAAAAAGCATGGATTTTCGGAAAGAACTTGTCACATCATTTTCCGACAAGAAAGAGAGTAGAATGGTTCACTGCTGCCATCATCGTCAAGAGCCGACACCGATAGTGGAATCAGATACACGGCTCGTGGTCAGCATTCTGCCCGGATTATTGGAGAGGTTTCCCGCCAAAACATGGATAGATCGGTCGAAGAGACAGTCGAGAAAAACCATGGTTGCGTGGATTAAAATCGGAATCGGAATCGAGTTTTTCTACGAGTCGGAATTGGAATCGGAATCGGTCTGAATCAGTTCGGAATCGGTTTAGTTGAATCGGTCCAAATCGGTCATATACAAAAATTTGCCAACTCTTAACAGAAATACCTGAAATACATAATTATATAATTTCTCACACAAATACACAAATTTAAGTATTTATACAACAATCATAAAGGTATGTAATTATGAGATCTGTAATATAAAAATACTCACACCCGATATATAACAAATCAAACAAATTTTAAACTTGAATCAATCAAATTGCACAACATACAATTGATCGAATTTGTGAACAACATACAATTTCAAATAATTGCATACAATTGTAAACAACATATAACAACACAAAAAATTTGCAATTGTATAGCACATATAAATTTGCATAGCACAAATAAATTTGCATAGCACATATAACAACACAATTGCACACTCTCCCTACGAATTTGCATATCACATACACATTTGCACATATAAATTTGCATAGCACATATAACAACACAATTGCACACTCTCCCTACGAATTTGTATATCACATACACATTTGCACAACACATATCATGAAATTTGATATATAAATTTGTTCATGAATCCCAAATCAGCAATGAAAAAATTTGTGAAGCCTAGCCAACAATTTGCAGATTTAATTTTTTAAAAAAAATCCAACTTTACACGAATCGGTCGGAGGCCGGTCGGCGGCCCAGTCGGCGGCGAGTCTCGCGGCCACTACACTGTCGGCCGGCCACACGTCGGAGGCCCGGTTGCGAGGGCGGCGGCGATGTCGGCAGCCCGGTCGGAGGAACAGTCGGCGGCCCGAAGTCGGCGGCGATTCGTGCGTCACAGAGCCGATTCGGTCCGGCCACACATCGGCGGCGACGTTGCGAGGTCGGCGGCGAGGTCGGCAGCCCGGTCGGCGGCGAGCCCGGAGTCGGGGACGCACGGCGGAGGGCGGAAACGGGGCGGCGGAGGGCGGACGAGCGGCGGCGGTGTGGGGGGAGCGGGTTAATTTTAGGTTTTTAAAATCAAAATTACCATTTTACCCATGCTTAAATAATTTAATAAATATCATACCTAGGGTATTTTAGTAATTTACCAAAAAACCGATTCTTCCCGATTCACCCCGATTCCAAAAGTAATGCAACTGGGAACGAAGCAGTGC
>JAURVB010001114.1:0-65371 GCA_033002965.1 Piper betle
CCTTAATAGTATGAAATAACGGAGCTTTTAGCGGGCACAAACGAATTCTAAGGGACACATTGAAAATAGTATGAAATAAACTGGTTAGGAATTCTAAGGGACACATTGAAAATAGTATGAAATAAACTGGTCAGTTGTCATCACTGTTATAAAAATGTCATGATTTCTTTAAGATTACTCTACCAAAGCCTTCAATGCTTTCTAATCACTATTCTCTTGAAAACCAAATGAATAATAAAGTTCAAGAACCGCATATTCTAAAATAAGAACTTCTTTAAACATAAGGTCATCATTTATATTTGAAGTGGGAGATATAAGTAACCTCTTATGACAGTCATTTTCATCAAATGCCAAGCAATATACATTTTCATTTTTTATCAAAAACACTTTCCTCACATTGATTTTTGTCCATCGTCATGAAAATAGAACAAGATAATTACTAAATACAATAAACAAAACGTAGATGAGAAAACTTTTAAGGGCCATGATGCTAAAAACAAAAATGTTCATATCTAGAATTTGTGACTATACTTAAAATCATATTTGCAGCCTATGCACTTAAAATCGTATTCAAAATTTTTGCAAAGTATACATAATGTAACGACCGACTTTCTTTCACAAATAGTTAATTTAAAGTACAGACTAGTACTTGATTAAATAATATAATAATAAAAATACTACAAACATTATTAATCGTGCATGCATAATATAATAGAACCAGATCTTGTCAATCTCTATATAATTTACTAGTAATAAGTCCATAACAAAATAAAAATAATCGAAGTTCATATACTAGATCAGCAACGTAATAAAAGTTTTCACATCTAATTGTCTCTATTACATGAAAATATAATGATATGAAGACAATTCTAAGGTTGATCATCTATTCCTTCACTCTCTTTCTTTTCATCTCCTAACTTGTGTACAAAGATAAAATTTGTCCATAGTACTATGTAACCAGTGCTGAGTTTATTACTCATATATGGAGTATGTAATAATAAGAAAGTACGAATAAATTGAATAAACATCAATACAATAAATAATAGTATAAGAATTTATATTTCCATATGTACATCTATACATAATATTTAACATAAATCGTAAATATAAATAAGTATAAATATGGTTTATTCAATATTTACAATCAATTAATTATTATATCAATTAACCACTTAATTAATCTAACTTCACTTTAAATTAAAGTGTAACTAAATCGTACTAGCCTTTACTCTTCCAACTTTTTTACCGTCCAGATTTACTTACCTTTGTATTATCTTTTCCCCTTTAATCGAGTTTTTGTGAGAAGTACCACCTTTTGTAATGATTTGATCTCACCAAGTTGTCTCATTACACACCTTTATAGTGTGCTCTTACATTCATGTTTTCTAAATTAAATTTGTCGATATCGCACACATCATCTGCTTATCTTTTCAGAATAATAAACCAAGAAAAAACAATCATTGTTATTAACATTGTATATATAATTATATGCTATTTATCTATCATAAGAAAATTTTAAGTTTGCACCTCAACTCTTTGGTTTTGTATAATGATATCAGTCGCGTAACCCGCTAAATAAGCCCCCAAAAACAATCATAAGTACTACAAGTGTATAGTTGTATCCCCAACTTTGATACTTCCTAGTGCGGACGCCCAAAATTTAATTAGTATGACCTATTGGTTTAACCGATTTCTCTTTTATTACTAGTTAAGCCTAGGTCCGTCATTGCTTTAATTTAACATTATGAAAATATCAAAACCATGTGTTTTAATTTCAGTTTATGCCTTAGTCATATTACCTAATGTTTATCAGGTTTCACATTTTTTCATATTTGTCAAATCACAATTCGAGTAAACTATTTAATAACATAAAAATCACAAGAGGATTATAAAACTCCCCAAATAACTACTAAACAAACATGTTCAATAGTCTCCTAAGCTCCAAATTATCTTGCTATCACCTTCCTAGTCTAAGAAATGAAATAACGTTATACATAAGTAGAATATTTAGTAAATATTGGATTTATTTATGTAATACAATATAATAACTAAAAATGCTTTAGTAACCTATTAATGACTGTGGAACCATTTCCTAAATCAAGCATAACTCAATATGCAAACCCGCTCGTATTCTCTCACACTACAAAAGAATTGATTTACCTTTTATTACCTAACAAGAAAAGTAGTTGTAAAGGAAACAATCAAGCCACAATTCAAATAGCAGAACATTGATGACATGAGCTTAGTAACTGAGCTTTTAGCGGGCCCAAACAAATTCTAAGGGATATATTGAAAATAGTATGAAACAAACCAGTCAGTTGTCATCACTGTTATAAAAATGTCACGATTTGTTTAAGATTACTCTACCAAAGCCTTCAATGCTTCCTAATCAATATTCTCTTGAAAACCAAATGAATAATAAAGTTCAAGAACCGCATATTCTAAAATAAGAACTTCTTTAAACATAAGGTCATCATTTATATTTGAAGTGGGAAATATAAGTAACCTCTTATAACAATCATTTTCATCAAATGCCAAGCAATATACATTTTCATTTTTTATCATAAACACTTTCTTCACATTGATTTTCGTCCATCATCATGAAAATAGAACAAGATAATTACTAAATTCAATAAACAAAATGTAGATGAGAAAACTTTTAAGGGCGATGATTCTAAAAACAAAAATGTTCATATCTAGAATTTGTGACTATACTTAAAATCATATTTGCAGCCTATGCACTTAAAATCGTATTCAAAATTTTTGCAAAGTATACATAATGTAACGACCGACTTTTTCACAAATAGTTAATTTAAAGTACAGACTAGTACTTGATTAAATAATATAATAATAAAAATACTACAAACATTATTAATAGTGCATGCATAATATAATAGAACCAGATCTTGTCAATCTCTATATAATTTACTAGTAATAAGTCCATAACAAAATAAAAATAATCGAAGTTCATATACTAGATCAGCAACGTAATAAAAGTTTTCACATCTAATTGTCTCTATTACATGAAAATATAATGATATGAAGACAATTCTAAGGTTGATCATCTATTCCTTCACTCTCTTTCTTTTCATCTCCTAACTTGTGTACAAAGATAAAATTTGTCCATAGTACTATGTAACCAGTGCTGAGTTTATTACTCATATATGGAGTATGTAATAATAAGAAAGTACGAATAAATTGAATAAACATCAATACAATAAATAATAGTATAAGAATTTATATTTCCATATGTACATCTATACATAATATTTAACATAAATCGTAAATATAAATAAGTATAAATATGGTTTATTCAATATTTACAATCAATTAATTATTATATCAATTAACCACTTAATTAATCTAATTTCACTTTAAATTAAAGTGTAACTACCTCGTACTAGCCTTTACTCTTCCAACTTTTTTACAGTCAAGATTTATTTAACTTTGTATTATCTTTACCCCTTTAATCGAGTTTTTGTGAGAAGTACCACCTTTTGTAATGATTTGATCTCACCAAGTTGTCTCATTACACACCTTTATAGTGTGCTCTTACATTCATGTTTTCTAAATTAAATTTGTCGATATCGCACACATCATCTGCTTATCTTTTCAGAATAATAAACCAGGAAAAAACAATCATTGTTATTAACATTGTATATATAATTATATGTTATTTATCTATCATAAGCAAATTTTAAGTTTGCACCTCAACTCTTTGGTTTTGTATAATGATATCAGTCGCGTAACCCGCTAAATAAGCCCCCAAAAACAATCATAAGTACTACAAGTGTACAGTTGTATCCCCAACTCCGATACTTGTCAAATCACAATTTTCTCATATTTGTCAAATCACAATTCGAGTAAACTTTTTACCACATAAAAATCACAAGGGGATTGTAAAGCTCTCCAAATAACGACTAAACAAATATGTTCAATAGTCTCCTAAGCTCCAAATTATCTCAACTATCACCTTCCTAGTCTATGAAATGAAGTAACACTAAACATTACTTGCCAAGTAGAATGTACATATATGCATGCATGATATGTCATAACTACAATTGATTTCACTACTCACTCAACATGTTAAACATCATCACAACATGTATTTAATATTATACGAAGGTCATATAACCTTGAAAAAGTCATATATAAAGCATACTTGAAGTTTAAAGATCAAATAAACAATAATTTAACAATAGGTTTGAGAGCTTCACCGCTGATCCGCAATGCAGCAGTGCTGGTTCCCAGCACTGTGGTGCTAGTTCCCAGCACTGTGGCTCTGGGATATGTAGACCTCCCATTCAAGTGAAGGCCACATTGTTGAAACTTCCTACTTTAAGAGTCACGGTGCTGGAATTTTACGTAACTTTTTATTACTTTTATGTCGAGTGAGAGGCATAGCGCTGCAACTCTCAACTTTGAGACATGTTGTACTGTGTCGTCTCTTTTTCTTTTTATTAATGTCAGGACCGCGGCACTAAGCTATGGCGCTCCATATAACACCCTAATTTCTAACTTTTGTAATTTTTTTTAAAGGGCCTAACGAAGTCCAAATTTCATGAAATTCTTACCATGATTTCCTACCATGTTTTATCACATTCATCCCAAAGGGCTTTTAATTTTATGGCCCCTATAATTATTTATCATTAAAGTATAATTAAGTTAAGAAATTCTCAACAATTCACCTAGGACTTTGCAAGAAACTATTTAAACATGTTCCAAATGTGATCAAATTTTATACACCTCTTACATCAAAACTAAGAGTTTACATTATTTTTTGGCAGTTAAAACTCGGTTCTTTCATGGTTTCTACTTAACTTATTCTTCTATGCATCAATCAACATGAAGATCGATATTTACATAATTTAACCTTGTCGCCTCCATTATAATGAAGTTCATGCTCCTAATTATGATGTACATGTATCAAATAATCATATAAACTTAGTTTTACCATATATGATTCACACAAAATATAACATGAATATTCTCATGATGCATGAATTAACTATCTTAAAACTGAATGACTAACCTTTTCTTTGGTTGTTTTCAATTGGGGATGGCTTAGAACTCTTCTAACCACCAAAAACAATGAAGCAAAATACTAAAAGGGAAGGAGATGAGTGCCACATTCAGGGAAGAAGGAGAGACGGCTCGTAGAGTTTTTGCAAAAGAAAAGATCCAAATCCCCTCATATCGTATCTATGTACTCCTACCCTAATTTCTCTCATTCCATAATTATCTTCCAACGTCGTACAAGCCTAAACCAACACCCTAGCCACATTCTAATCGTTAGGTAAACCATAATGATCACCAACGTTTAACCATATAAGTGTACAACTAACATTAAACAAGAAATCCAAAAAGTCAAACAACCAAAAATATGGAGTTGGTCTAAAGTTAACCATGTTCACTTGCCCGTTGCCCAATTCCCTTGATTGTTTACCTGTTTTATCGAGTTTGCTTTAGCTTAATGTTATTCTTCATTTCTTTCACCCAAAACTTCGATCTTCCACCCCATACAAAGTATAATGAATTATTTTTCATATTTATTCAATTTCTCACATACTATATATAATATGTTTAAAATACAATGAAAAATTTTATCCAGATAAAAAATACTAAATATGTTCAACTAAATTGTCCAAATAATATTAAATAAAAGTAATTAAAATTACTATATGTAACATCATTTCCCCTTGGGGAAATTTTGTCCTCGAAATTTACTTACTCAAATAATTCCCGATATTTCTCCTTTATGTAGAACTTCATTTCTCAAGTGGATTCTTCCAATCCATGATTCCTCCACAAGACTTTTACCATTGACATTGTCTTAGTCTTCAACACTATTTCCTTCCTATTTGAAATCATCACTCGGGTTTCTCAATGTATGACATATCATCTCTTAATCGCTTTGGACAATTCCTTTGATTGTTTATTCATTTTATCGGGTTTGCTTTAACTAATTGTCATTCTTCATTTCTTTCACCCAAATCCTCAATCTTCCACCCCATACAAAATATAATGAACTATTTTTCATTTTTATTCAATGTGTCACATACTATATATAATATGTTTAAAATAACAAAGAAAAAATTTAGGTACTTGATCAAAAATACTAAGTATGTTCAACTATAATGTCCAAACAATATCAAATAACAATAATTAAAATTACTAGATGTTACATCATTTCCCCCTTATGGAAATTTTGTCCCAAAGAAATTTACTTGCCCAAATAATTCCAGATATTTCTCCTTTATGACAGACTTCATTTCTCGAGTAGCTTCTTCTAGTCCATGATTCCTCTATAAGATTTTTACCATTGAGATTGTCTTAGTCTTCAACACTGCCTCCCTTCCAATCCCAAAATCATCACTAGTTTCTTGTTGTATGATATATTATCCCCTAATTTCTAGATCTTTCTAACTTATCTTATGAGAAGGATCAAGAATGTATTTTTTCAACATCGATATATGGAATACATCATGAGTTGTAGTCTAGTTACGTGGCAATGCAAGTTGATATGTGAGTTTACGCACTCTCTTCAGTATTTCAACAATCTCATATATCTTAGACTTAGCTTTTCTAATTTGTCAAATCTCATCATTCTTTTCTAATTGGTGATATCTTTAGAAAAATTAGCTCCCCAACCTTAAATTCTAAAAGTCTTCTTTTCAAATCAGCATATGACCTTTGTGGATCTTGAGCTTCTTTCATGTCCTTTCATCAACTTCACTTGTTTTGTTGCCTCCTCAATCAATTATGATCTAACTACTACTGGATTCTTGTTGTCCAACCAACAAGAAGGTGATCTGTTAGGTCTTCCATAGAGTGCTTCAAAAGGTGTCATACCAATAATGGATTGAAAACTATTACATTATAGACAAACTCTATTAATGGTAGGTGATCTTACTAACTACTTTGTCAATCTAGTACACAAAATCTCAACAATTCTTCTAGCACTTGTATCATCCTCTTTGATTGTTCATCGGTTTGAATATGAAAAGTTGTGCAAAATTGTAACTCTATACCCATAGCTTCTTCGAATTCTTTCCAAACTCTTGATGTAAACCTTAAATCTCAGCTTGACATAATTAGACATATGGATTCCATAGAGTTTTACTATATTCTCTATGTAAAGATTTACCAACTGTTGCATGTTCATATTCATTCTTAAAGGAATGAAATGAGCTGATTTTGTAAGTCAGTCAACCACTACCCATATTGCATCATGGTTCCTTTTGGTCATTGGCAATCCAACAACAAAATCACAAGTAATGTCTTATCATTTCCAACTATCCTCCAAACATTTGATATTCAAATTTCACTTGTTGACATACCAAACACTTAACCACAATTTTAGTCATATCCTTTTCCATACACAGCCACCAATGCATCCTTTTCATATCTTGATACCTTTTGTCTCTCTTGGATGAATGGTGTACTTAGAATGATGCACCTCTTGTGGACTTCATTCCTTAGTTCTTCATTAAATTATACACACATTCTACCTTTTAAATCTAATGACTCTATTATCTCCTTTTGTATTGATTTTAGAGAAGTGAGAAATATTTGTAATTCCTCATCTTCAGCTTGAGCCACTTTAATTTTATACACAAGGTCATTAGAAATACTTAAATTTGTTATTAATGAGAAAGCTTAAATACTGGATTCACTTCTATAATATCATTCATCATCTTTTATTTATTAACCATTATATTAAATAATTGCCCCAATGAACTTCGTAGAGCGCCAACTACAACATTAGCTTTCCCAAGATGATAAGAAATACTAAAGTTATAGTCCTTAATGAACTATAACCATCTCCATCTGCCTCAAATTTAGATCTTGTTGTGAGAAGTTATACTTTGGGCTTTTGTGATCTATGAACACCCATAATGCTAAATTATGGGTTGGGCTCTCATGCACTTTCATTTGTCTTAAAGCATAATCAATCACTTTCCCTTGTTTGTATCAAAACTACTTAATATCTTAGGTTAGATGCATTTGTATAAATAACAAATCCATTCACACCCTGCAGTTATGTAAGAATAGGTGTTGTAGTCAAAAACTTCTTCAAACTCAAAAACTTTCCTCAAATTTAGCATCCCATGTGAATCTCTCATCCTTCTTTGTCAAAGAAGTTAGTGGACCTCCAAATACAGAAAAGTTTTGGACGAATCTCTTATAATAGCAAGCAAGTCCAAGAAAACACCCAACTTCGGTGACATTCATCGGTTGTTTCCCTCCATGACCACTGCCACTTTAACTGGATATACCGCCACTCCATCCTTGGATATAATGTGACTTAGAAATAAGATTCATTCATGCAAAAGTCACACTTAATAAATTTGGCATAAAGCTGGATTTTCCTTCAACACATTCAATGACATTCTCAGGTGTTTTTCGTAGAGTTCTTCATTGTCAAAATAGATAAAAATATCATCGATAGAAACAATTATAAACTCATCAAGGTATTTATGAAATACCTTATTTATCAAATCCATAAAAGTTGAATGTGCATTGGTCAAACCAATTGACATAACAAGAAACTCATAGTATCCATGCCGACTTCTAAATGCACTCTTGCCTACATCAACATCTCTAATTCTTAGCTAATGAGAACCTGGTCATAAATCAATCTTTGAAAATACACCTACACTTTTCGCTTAATCAATCAAGTCATCAATTTTTGGAAGTGGATACTTGTTCTTAATTGTGACTTGATTTGACAATCGATAATCAATACACAATCTTAGAGATCCATATTTCTTCTTGACAAATAAACCTTGTGATCCTTATGGTGAGACACTTAGTCTTATAAAACTTCTATCAAGCATCTACTTTGGTTGTATTTTCACCTCTTGCAATTTAGTCGGTGCCATTCTACAAGGTGCTTTGAAAATTGGAGCTGGCACTGGTAATAAATTTATAGAAAACTCTAACTCTCTTTGAGGTGGTCATCCTGGCAATTCCCCTGAAAATACATCTAATTACCCCTGGACCACTCTCATACTAGAAGGATCTACTTGTTGTTTCATACTTGATTCTACTACACTTGTTAGAAGTCCTTTACATCCCTTTTGGAGATATTTGATTGTTTTAACAAAAGATATTATGTATGGATGGAATACATGCTTCTCACCATGAAAAGGAAACATACTTGCCTCATTTTCACTCTCTAAGAAAAGATACGCATTCTTCCTTTTACAATATATGATGGTATGGTTCTTTGACAACCAATCCATCCTTAGAATCACATCAATTCCCTCCAAATGATTCATTTCTAAATCCCACACTATTGACTTTTCATGTGCATTCATTATAATTAAACTTACATACTTGTCAATTACTGTTTTGTCCTCATTTGGTGTACCAACTATCAAAAAATGGTTCAAACATCTTAGGTTTTAAATGAATTTGTACATCCAAAAACAAATAGCTAAATAGCTAAATTTTCTTGAATAGAAATCATACCCTGAACAAGATTGTTGCAACTTGCATCACCTATATAAATAACATTCAAATTTGCTGGTATTGCCTTGTTCTCTTTAGCGTTGGGATAATCTCTCTTCAAGTGACCTTGTTCCCCACAAGCGAAGTAGGACATATCAGACTGATATGCCTACTCTTGCAAATAGGACATATCGGTTTCTCTTTCTTCCCATGTTGGTTGACCTCATTCTTCCTCTTTTAATTATTGTTGTTATTATATTGTCCATTTTTCTGAGTTGTTTGTGGCTGATAAGTGACATTCTTATTGTTGTTGTTACCTCTAATTGTAGTCTTTTTCATATCCTTCTTGAGAGGTCCAAACTGGGCATTCAAAACTTCTTTAGATTGACATGCAATCTACGTAGCTTGAGCTAGTGTTTGGGTCTTTCGTTTACAACTCTATCCTTGAGATCAAACCTCAAACCACAAATAAACTGATTCGCACAAGCTTTCTTATTAGAGCACACATCAATGTAAATCTCTTTAATCAAATAAACTTTTGTTCATAATCACGAATAGTCATATCCCCTTGCTTCAAGTTAGAGAGCTCTCTAGCTCTTTACTCTCTTAGCTATTCTAGATAGTATCTTACATTAGACATTACCAAGAATTTAAGCCAAGTAATGGTGTTGAACTCCCTTCCTACGAAATTAGTCACCAATGTAGAGTCCCACCAGAAAGGTTCTGCTTCCTCAGACATGCATGACGCTAATATTTGTAATGACCCAGCCCAAAGTGCAAACTAATAAGATAAGTCATTACTTCAAAAGTGATTAACTAAAGTTAAAGATCTATTGATCATTCCCACTTATAAACAGGATCTTATCCCAGTAGGTATTATATGTGGAACTAAAATAAAGGATCTCACAGTCTTACCCAATACTCTTCTGGTATTTCCATGGCTTTAAAGGACTTAAGCATATAGAGTGTCCAAGCCTATGCCTTTTCTGAATTAGTGGTACCTGTAAATACTTTTGCTCCATTCTTGATAAATTTCTTAAGGGTAAAAATTCCCCTCGGAGGGTTCTATGCATGCACTTGACAATTTGTGGAGCAATAGGTGGTTGATGAACAGGAGCAACTGGAACTATTGGTGGATCATGTGGTTCGGCTAGTAGGTGTCCATCTTGTACATTACCTACTCCACCTACTCCTAGATTAGCTTGATTTGCCAAATTTGATTGATGGTTTGGATTCCTTCAGCCACCTAATTCAGAGCAACATTCAAATTTTGAATCTACTATTGCTAAGCCTGAATCTATTCATTCTACTATTGAAGTAACTATTGAAGTTGCTAATTAGTGATTTTGTTTCCTACCATCTACACATCAAAAAGAGATACACACCACTGAAGCAATTTAGTTAATATCATTATTCTATGTTTAAGGGATGGGGTACACTAGAATATTTCAACAAGGTAAACTTAGTAGTAATGTATACAAGAAAAATTGACCGACCAACCTTTGATACCAACTGTAATGACCCACCCTTTTTCATAAATAATTAATCCAAAGGACAGCCCATTACTTGATAAAATAATGTAATAATAAAAACAATAAAAATAGTATCAATAGTGCTCACAAAATATAATAGAGCTCAACCTTGTCAATCTCCATATAATATACTAATAATAAGTCAATAATAAAATAAAAATATATCCAAGTTCCATATACCATATCAACAACCTAATAAAAGTCTTCACATCTAGTTATTCTTATTACATAGAAATATAATGCATACTAATATAGAAACAAAGATAATTCAACTGTTGATCATCCACCCTTCGCTCTCGAGATCTTCAACTGCTAACTTATGTACAAAAATAAATTTTATCCACTCAACACTAGGTAACCAGTATTGAGTCATCTACTCATATATGTACAAGTATAAATATGACTTAATCAACATTTATAATTAATTAATTATTAGATCAATTAACCACTTAATAAATCTAATTTCACATTAAATTAGAGTGTAAATACCCCTTAGTCACCTGTACTCTTCCATCTTTTATACAATTGGGATTTACTAACCTCTATATTAGTTTTGTCCCTTTAATCAAGTTTTTGTGAGAATTCCACCCTTTGTAGTGATTTGATCCCACTAAGTTGTCTTATTACATACCTTTGTAGTGTGTTTTAACATTCATATTTAATGAATATATTTGCTGATTTAATGACATGTACCACATATATTATTAGCTCATCTTTTCACAACAATAAAACATGAGAAAACAATTATTATTATTAACCTTGGTTATATGATTTTATATTACTCATCGACCGTGAGCAATTGCTAAGTTTGCATCTCAACTCTTGGGTTGCATGATGATATCGGCCACGCAACCCTCTAAATAAACCCCCATAAATAATCATAAACGTTGCAAGTTTACAATAACTTCCCCAACTCAAGCACTAGTTAGTGCAGATTCTCAAAGTTTTATCAGTATGACCTGTCAGTTTAACCAATTTCTCTTTTATTACAAGTTAACCCTAGGCCCCAACATTGCTTTGATTTAACATTATGAAAACATTAAAACCATGTATTTTAGTTTTCATTTATTCTTTAGTAATATCACCTTACATCTATTTGGTTTGACATCTTTTCATATTCGTCAAATCACAATTTGAATAAACCGTTTAATCACATAAAAACCACATGGGGATTATAAAATTCCTCAAATAACGACTAAACAACCTCATCAATAGAGCTCCGGAAAGTCTCAACTATCACCCTCCTAGTCTGAGCAATGAAATAACACTATAGATCACTACCCGACTAGAATGTAAATGCATGCATGCATGACCACAATTAATTTCAGTACTCACTCAACATGTTAAACATCATCACAATAGATATTTAATATCATACTAAGATCATATAATCTTCAAACAATCATACATAAAACGTCTGAAATTTAAAGATCAAATAAACATTAATTTAACAATAGGTATGAGAGCTACAACGCTGACCCTCACTGTGGCCGTGCTGGTTCCCAGCGATGTGGCGCTAGGATACGTAGACTTTCCATTCAAGTGAGAGCCGCACTATTAAAACTTTCGGCTTTGAGAGTCACAATATAAGTATTTTACTTAACTTTTTATTATTTTTACGTTGAGCAAGAGCCACAACGTTGCAATGAATAAATATAATAATATAATCAATACTTCATCTTCATGATCGTGTTTACCAAATACTAGTTGGTAGCCAAAAATATTAGGAAAACTAGGTGACGTGATATTCTTGAAAAGAATGATATTTTTCTTGAGTATACATAGGACTCATGGCACTAATACACACACACATACACAAATTAACAATAATATCATGAAATACCAACAACAATATCCCACAATCTTTTCAATAGTAGAAACACGTCTTTTGTCACCGAAATTTTTGGTGACAAAAGGTCAAGTTTCGGTGGCAAAAGGGTGAGTCACCAAAAATTTTGGTGACAGAAGCCTCTACGTCTAATTTAATTCGGTGGCAAAATGAAAACAAGTTGTCACTAAAATATTTCAAAGTCAAATTTCGATGACAAATTAAATGGACCGCGTGTGCGATGAAAAACTTTTTTGGTCATGCATGAAATTTAAAAATTAGAGCTTTGTTTTTTAAATTTGAAGCTGAACAAGTATCAAATTAGTGGCAAACTAGTTTT
Organism: Piper betle; assembly: GCA_033002965.1. NCBI lineage: Eukaryota > Viridiplantae > Streptophyta > Magnoliopsida > Piperales > Piperaceae > Piper > Piper betle. Next base: position 13,157 of record JAURVB010001114.1, read on the forward strand.
TCCATTAAAACTTTCGACGAAATTTTTAGTGATAATTTAGTGACAAATTATTAAAAATATGCCACCAAAATTTTGATGACAAATTTGGTATCATCGAATTTAGACACGGAAAATTGGTGATAATTAGGTGGCAAAGTAGTTATCACAAAATTTTTGGTAACAAAATATTAAAATCTATAATATCAATATTTTGGTAACAAATTTTTGGTGTCGTTGATTTTTAATACCGAAAACCGTGAGTTTTCGTGACAAAGTTTAGTCACCAAATTTTCAATTATAAATCGGTGATAGATTTTTGTGTTGTTTTAATTTAGAAACTTTTCGGTGACAATTTTTTTGTCACCATATTTTGGTGACAAAATGATGACAAATTTGCCACCAAAAATTTCAGTGACAAAATTGCATTGACAGAAGGTTCATTTCCCACAAGTGTTTTTTGGTAAAACGATAATAGCAACAGAGCCTCCAACCCATCCAAAATGCGGTAACAAATACAATACATCAAAACTAAATAAGCGCCATGATCGGTGACAATCGACAAATCTTTCCTGTACCTTATCATCGTAGTACACCATCCATTTTGGCCATCCATTCTCGACAGAAATGATGTCATGGTTTGGAGGCAAGAACAGCAATTATAACATAATTAGCACAAGTAGCTACTTTGATTCCATGTCATAATCAAGTGAGGCAGACTTGCTACCAAAATGATTAAACAAACAAATGATAAGCATGGGAACAAACTTGACATGACAATAATTGAAACAGCATGAAATCCGGGGTGCACTCCCAGCACCGACTAACTGCATGAAGTGTCCTACCAAACGTGGCAAGAGTCCCCTTTTGCTGCAGCACCGAAATATTAATATTATTAGGCAATATGTTTTGTGTAATAGATAGACTAAATTGATAGCCAGACCTTTTTTTTTCTAGGGTAATCCCCTCTACTTACGCATTAACCCAACACACTCAAAACACCAACCTAACACAATCACTCCTCCGAAGTATTGAGCCCCACCTCTTACCAACCCGTGATGACCCACCTAATTATACAATCAAATCAGGGATCACTTTTAGTCTAACCCCGAACCCCAATAGGATAAAACAATGAATAAGTAATAAAATACAACAAAGGGCATGCCGCTTCAAGAATTAATTAATTGATAATAACTGAAATTAAGCAAGTAACTAATTGTCATTAACTTCAACTAATAAAATTATTCCAAGTAATAATCATGTGTCCAATAATAATCGGTCATAATATACTAAGCAAATAGAAGCAAAGAGAAATAAATCATCTCCTAACGACGAACCTTGTTCTACTACTAAGAATATATATAACCAAAATAATCAACCAAGTCTAACTAAATAATTATTTTATAGAGCCAGCTGCCGCTATCTCCCACCAAGGCACACTCCCAACTAGTATTTACTTATGGAAGCAATTCCACATTAATGATAAAACTACTAAGCACGTATAAAAATAATGAAGACAATAATTAAACATAGAGTTTATGCTTAAACCTTGTCCAATAAATTTGGCCTATTTGTGGGGTCAACTCTAGGGCGCAAAGGCACCGCCAAGGAAAAGTAGGTGAATTTCAAATTTTGGTCACTAGGGCGTTGTGGGAGCGCCTTTGTGCCAAAACCTAAAACCCTAACCCTAGAGAGGTTGGCACAAGGGCACTCATAGAGCGCCTTTGCACCAAGTGCAGGCTACACGCACTTAGGCTTTCTAACGTTAGTTGGATCGATCAAAAGAACACACAATAACACAGTCTAGACTCACAAGGGGCTCGATCCTAATATCAAGCTAGATTGAACTTGACCGAACCAAAAAGAAAAAGTCGGGCATGCAGCGTCCAACGGGGCTACCGAAGTTAAAGGAGGCTAGGGCTGGGCAAATTAGTACCGTATCATACTCGAATCAAAGCAATAAGGTCAAGTCTAACTAACCCGATCTAGGTAACAACCAAACTGACTCAAAAACCATCGGGCAAATGGCCCAAGTTTTACGATTATTTTCTTTAATGAGTTTCACGACGTATTATCATTCTTACATGGGATAGACGGTAGTGATATGAGATATATAATAGATCTTAGTTTACATGTGATATACTTTTTTTGATGTTATCTTGATACACTAACTGTGAATTGATTATTTCATATTTATTTTCATGCTTGAAGAGAGTAACTAACTATTGCATGAGTAAGAAATTCGGTCAGGCTCTAGGGATAGGTAGATTAATGATGTCTTTTGATGAAATAGTTTATAATTCTAACTATAAGAATGCATTAGAGTCATAAATATTTACATATGAGAGGTGATCATAAAGTACTAATCTGATTTTATTTACCGAGGAATGTGAAATAATGTCACGATGTTAGATTGTAATAAGTAGTTGAAGCTTTTTACAATTAAATTCATTTCATGGGATTTTTAAGTACAATTATAAACTTGATCAACACGACAAGTTGTGCTACCTATTAATAGGTAAAAATTATTCATCTCAAATCCATTCACAATTAAGAGAATTTGTGTTAATTTTGACTGTTGTTTTCTATTCTTATACCCTTACATTTTTTTTAGTTAAATGAGCTGCTTCATTTTCATGCCCTTACTCATTTTGATATACTAGAGTAGAATTTCACTGTATCATATACTCACTGTAATTAGTTCTCTAAATATAATAAATCTTGTTATCAACAGTGACATTAGAATATTAAATCCTCGTGGGAATAATATCATTAATCACTTTATTATTTATTCGATATGTGTACTTGCATGATGAATTGAAATGATAACAACATTTGTAGACTAATTTAACTTCATTCAATTTAACTTTGTCGTTGTTAAAAGTTAAGTATCCACAAGCTTTAAGTCATCTCACTACTTGTAAGGGTTTGATTTACTCGCCAAAATAAGTAACTATTTGAAATAGTATTTTTTGTGTCTCACACACTACTTAATCAATTAGGTTCATCTAATTGTAAATTGACTTGCACATCTATTATTTGCCTACTTGCTCACACATTAATTGTGGCTACTTGCTTGTGTTTAGCTATTTGTGACTAACTTTGATCATATATTTCTGACATCATTTCCTCATACGCAATTGAATTAATTATGCTTAATTTGTGTAAATTATTTTTGTCATGTAAGTTCATTCTTGTAATCATTATAAGACCCAAAAATTTGTAGATATTTAACTATTTAATTGAGTGTTTGTAAGTAACGCTCATCTGCATTAGGTATGACCTTCAAGGTATTAAATGTAAGATTAACTTTATGAGATCTTATATTAAGTTTGGATGTTGTAAAAATGAGCGAATTAATACACAAGGGGGAGGGGGGGGGGGGGGGGTTAGATTCTTTATCCATTGTTGCATAGAGAAGACATGAAAATGTAACACTTATCTCCTAACCTATTTTTTCAGCAAGAGTGGCTTATATGCACAATAGCTCAAGTGTTCAAAATGTTACCAAAATATAAAATTCAACAAGTGCTTGTCATTTGATTTTTAAAACGTTTATAGTTGACCAATAACATTTGTAGACTAATTTAACTTCATATACGTGCGGAATCGGCCGATTTAAATCGGATCGGCATCACGCCGATCCGATTTCGGGGCCGACTCGGTCGGCCACGAATTGGCCTTGGAATCGGCCGAGTTCGGCCGATTTCGACCGATTTAACTCGGAATCGGAATCGGCCGATTTAAATCGGAATCGGTTTTTTATGAAATTACTAAAATACCCTAGGTATGATTTTTATTAAATTATTTAAGTATGGGTAAAATGGTAATTTGGATTTTAAAAACCTAAAATCAAACCCGCTCCCCCCACGCCGCCGCCGCTCGTCCGCACGCCGCCGCCCCGTTTCCGCCCTCTGCCGTGCTCCCCGACTCCGGGCTCGCCGCCGACCGGGCTACCGACCTCGCCGCCGACCTCGCAACGTCGCCGCCGACGTGTGGCCGGACCGAATCGGGCTGTGACGCACGAATCGCCGCCGACTCGCTGCCGGCTGACCTCGCGCCGGCTGCGGGCCACCGACTGTTCGTCCGACCGGGCTGCCGACATCCTCCGACATCGCCGCCGCGAGGACTCGCCGCCGACCGGGCCGGCGGCGGCGGGGGTAAAGAGTGGCATTTTCATAATTAAAAGTTGACTCGAGTCTAACTCGAGTCAAAAATAATAATTAATTCTAAATAATTTAAAAAAATCTTAAAAAATATTTAAAAATATCAGAAACTATAATACACAGAATAATATCAAAATAACATCAATACCCAATTTTAATATATTTATATTATAAATTGTCAAATTATTATATATGACCGATTAAATTAATTTGGACCGATTCAACTGAACCGATTCTTGGCCGATTCAGACCGATTCCGATTCCGATTCCGACTCCCTGGAAAACCGATTCAGATTCCGATTCCGATTCATGCAACCATGCTCAACACAAGCATAGTGTGATCCCTTCCTTAAAAATAATTTTCAAATTTATCTATCTAAAACTCAAAGAAACGACTGTCCTTTATATTTTTTGGTCAAACTCCCCAGTCATATAATAAAATCATATTAATTTTATTTTAATTTAGAAAAATCATTATTTTAAAGTGATGTAATTTATATTTATCAATCTTATGTATTAAAAATAAAATATATGCTAATTATATTTAACTTTTTATTAGTTGAGAATAAAGCTGAATTTAGAAAAATATACTAAACTACTCCACGAGTCAAATTTACTCCCTAATTTTTAAACTATTCTTAAATCGGATAATTAACAAGCTTAATGATAAATACAGGATCGTAATACTTAATCGATCAGCTAGACTAGTGTAACTTGAAAGATTGTTTTGTTTATGGCCTGCCTCTCTAGCCAACATGATCATTTTCGCGATATCAATATCAACCCAATCTTTTTTCCAGCCATTTTATTTCTCATTTATCAGGAACTCTAGTTTACGAACAAGTTGGAAACAGAACTTCATTTTTATATGAACATCTAATATAGATCTTCACTGTTTGCTTGATATTTTATCCCTTATTGTCTTAATTTACAGAAAACAAATTAGCATAAAAAAAAATCAGAATCCGAAAATCTAAAAGAAAAGAAAATGAAGAACAAATTAGCAAACATCAATACAGGAAACAAAGATCATTTGTCACAAAGCTCTGATGCATTGCTTCTTACAATGAGCAACACCCACAAAGTGATGATCCATACCACTCGCCCTCTTCGACCCACTGCTGCAAGCTCCTTCTCCGACGCCAGCAGCCGGAATCCCAAATATATCAACACCAAACAGCCGAACCACCTGTTGGTCCGCCGGCGACGACGTCGACGCACCAAGGTTGCAGCTCCTTGGCTTCCAATCAATGTAAAGCTGCATGTCGTCACCGGTGGACTTGGAGAAGATCACCACATCGCCGGCCTTGAGGTTGTTCTCTTTCACAAACCGGCTCCACCCTTTGGTGAGTACATAGCTCTGGCTACTGTTCCAATAGGAGTACCGGAACCTCCACACCTTGCCCGAGCTGTCCTCGAAGTTGAGCAACACACCTCTGCAAGCGCTACCGATCTGGAGCGGGAAGTGCTTCTCGGCGTGCTGCTTCGGTATCACCAACCGGTTGAGCTTGCCGACGTCGCTGGGTGTGACCGCCTTGTCGAAGAGCTGGGCACGCGCGCCCTTGGGCGACGAGTCCCCGAGACAGGTCGGGTGGTGGCCGGCGCCATGGACCCGCAGGGAGCGGCGGCTGTGTTTGAGCTCGTCAAGGTAGGTGTGCTTGCGGAGCATGTCGACGATCTCGGCCTTGGAGTGGGCGCTGAGGAAGCGCGCCTCGGCGACGGCGGCGGCGCCGTCATGCTCGGAGAGGGGCTTGAAGTTGGTGACGGCTTCGCGGCCCCGGAAGCGCTGGGCTGCGATGTCGTAGGCGCGGGCGGCCGCGGCCTCGTCGTTGAAGGTGCCGAGCCACACCCGCTGGTGCTTCTCGTAGATTTGCGCCCCCCACCGCCCGTTGGGCTGAGGCACCACCCTTTGTACTGCGACGACGGCAGCTTCTTCAACTCCGTCTCCGTCAACTCCACGGCCGACGGCGTCGGCGGCGCAGCCCGCTTCTTCTCCCCTCCACCGCCCGCCGGAGTTATACAAGAGGAGTTGCCTGAGATCTCTTCAACGCTAGCACTACTACTATTCTTCATTGTGTATTTCTGTTGTTGTGGGGGAGAGGCTGAAGATAGGATATATATATATTAGATAGAGAGAGAGTGGGAAACTACAGCATAGTTTGAAAGATGAGTCTTTATCTGAATGAATTCTATAATGTCTTGTATGCTTGTTTTGGGCATGCAATCTTCTCTCTTCTCATCACTTTTTATCATTTTCTCATGTTACTGATTATTCAATATCTCTCGCATGAATATATACGCAATGTTGGTGTTACATGGTAGTGATTTTATAAGGGGGTCAACCGCCAAGAAAGGTAGTGCGGGCAGTAGTGTTAGAAACCAAGTGTAGATGGAATGGGGAACCAAATGGGAGCAAGTTGTTGAGGGGATTCACATGAGCGTTGAAGAAGATTTTAGCTAAGTTCATCCCCCTCGGAGCCGGCATGATGCCCCCCTCACCTCCTCTTTCCTCTTTAATCTTTTCACCCTCTCCACAACAATCACCGCCTCTCCAACACAGAGAGTGCATGTTCTATTCAAACTGTACCTGTTCATGTATTAAACAGAAAAAGCTGGCTACCCTCATCCCCAGCTATGGCTACTTGCCTTTTTGCTCAAATTTTCTCAAACATTAACACTGAATTATGGTATGTTGGTCATCTTCTAATACTCATTTTTGTTGCAATCTGTTGAATGGTATTCACGTACACCAAGAGACACAGGTATAGTACAGCCTCTCAGACTCCATATACTGCATTAATTCGTTACATTTTAGACCTTCCCATCACTTTCATTCTTATCCCATTTTTGTTATTGATTTATATTTCTTAAAATTTGTTTTTAGTTGAAAACTATGGTATTTTAATGTCTAGTACAATATTTTATTTATAGTTTTATAACATGTTTAAACTTAATTTGATCTGATTGTACCAAATATATATCATATACAAGGTATAAATCAGATAATCAATAAAATATTTAAAATTTTGCTTAAATATTACCACCTCCACCTCCTCGTATACGTTGCTCTTGAACGAAGAATAGAGTATAATAATATGTTATTATTATTATTATTATTATTATTATTGTTATTATTATTATTTTATAACTTGTGGACAGGGAATAGCCAATAGGCTCAAGGGAGATATTCCATAGAAATGAAATGGCAAAGGCTAATTGGTCGCTCCCTTGCATTTTGTTTTTTTTTCTAATGCCCTCTCTTGCATCTTTGTTCTGAGCAGGGCTTGTCTTATTGCCAGGTTCACGTTCGCTTCAACCTTGCCACAACTCATCCACATGGACGCTGGCCTTTAGTGGCGGCCTCTGTCGAATTGGCTCCTTCGTCGACATTCCTAGCTCTTTGATCCTAGGTCACCGTTCTTTTTGGGCCTGTTTCCTTGACAATTATTTCTGGTTTGTAGTAGATGTATGTCAAGATTAAGATGGAAACAAAAAGAGGAACAAGGACATTTTATTCCACACGCCAACTCCGCGTACAAGCGTTAAAAGATCAGCTGTACATCGGGGGCTTGACTTGGTGATTGGTATGGACATGACTCGCACTCGTTTCCAACTGGAATTGTATAATTGTTTGTACACCAAAAAATAAGTTGTCTTTTGGCAATTTGATGCTAGTCATAAATGCTGGTCTGGTTTGCATCAATGAGTAACGACTAATTCTTTCAAGGACCGTCCACTTGCACATACTGGGGGAACTGAAAACTGGCACCTGGTTTAGAAAGTTATAAGGCGGAATGCTTCTCAGCCCAAATTTTGTTCTAAAAGTGTTCAGTAATTGATTGTTGTCCACCAATAAATTATACTAATTAATTAACAATTATATAATTATTGTCCGCCCACAGAGAAAGGAAGATGGTTGGCATTAAAAAGATATCCGACCATCAAAATTTTATTTGTAATTGCTGGAATCACAATTTAGCTTCTATACTCCTTGGCAGTTTGGAGTATCAGGTGAAACGAGAAGAAGCAAACTAATTGCAATTGTGTGGTGACGCACTACAAACAGTAATACTAATACTCCACTAATATGGGAACTTCTAACAAATATGTAAAGTTCCGTACATCAATATTGGCTTCTTTAATATGAAGGGTTGGACTTTTTTAATGGCTTAGTGGGAAGAATTAACAGCAAGGAGTGCAGGTGCTTTAATGTTTGCATCCTCTTCTTATTCTAATAATAATGTATAATGGTTAGTACATTAACATAGAAATCTTTAAGGCTAGAGTGGGAGATGGGATATATGTGTCTACACGTTCTCCTTTAATCTTTTTTCCATCTCCACCATTGATAAGGTGAGGTAATAATAAAGTCATTTTCCTGGAAGATACAATGTTATGTATCATTAGTAGTCATGATCAACAACTTCTTTGTGGAAAGCGGTTTTCAGTTTTCTTGAAATTTCTTATGTTATCCGTATCTTGGTAAGTATTGTGACCTCCTTGACAAACTTAAGGCCTAGTTATTTGATGTAAAATTTATAAATTGCCTTTACTATAAAATCCTAGCTTAAGGACTATTGTGTGATTAAGAACTTGCATGTGTAACATGACCGACCATCTAGCTAATTTCCTGCTTAATAAATGAATGATCCATAGGACGTTGAAAAGTTAGAAATAAAATCCTTGAACTTTAAACACCCTTCATTGTCATTATCTTATCTCATCATCAAAATCTCAGCACATCATCCTATCTTATCTTATATAAAACATGCAAATCAATCTTATCCGGATCCGCCGCGGGCAACAGAGTGGCCAACTTTTTTTCTTTTTTTAATAACAAATTTGATTTGAGCCATCGATATAATCGAAATGGACCACTCAGATCAAAATCGGTGCAGAAATAATCTCTCCAACAATGCTAAGACTAATTATATATATATATATATATATATATATATATATAGATAGATATAGATATACACACATATTGCAGCAAAAGTAAAGGCCCCATTGAACTTGGTTTTACTTTGTGCATGAAAGGGATGTGTGTGAACAAAGCATGTCGGCAATGGAGCTTTCCCAGAGGATAAGGATTCAAGTAGCCAGTACTTCACCGGACCCAACAAGCTTTCCGAGAAAATTAATACGTACGTACCACTTTCCTCTTTGGCTTGCAGATTCCTCATATAATCTTGGTGCACAAAGGACAGGGAAGTTGCTGGTATGGGGAGGCCTACCTTCTCTTAAAAAACTCGTGAAGCAGAAAGTTCAACGTCATGCAGCTCATTCCCACTTGTGTTTGGATGTGTGTGGTCACTGGTCCTCACCCAGTTCAAGCATCGGTTGGAAAAGTAAAATCCCATCTGCTTTTCATGCAAAATCTCCTCGTCGACTTTGTCATCCAGGTCTTTTCTTATGCACTTCATTGCTTTTTCCATTGTTTATGAGTGTATTAGTTGTAAATGTTTTGGCATCTGATTGTACATGATATAATGGCAGCTCTCTTATTCTTCGCTACCACGTGATTTCAGAGCTCCTATCTTCCATATAAAATTTCCAATTGCCCGAAAACGATCATACACTTATCCTCTTGGGACTTGTTGCCCTCGTTAAAATGATGACAGTATTTCATCCCCGTTAATTAATTAATCAACTGAGAATGATATATAATGTAGTCTATAAGGTATATATATATATATATATATATATATATATATATATATCTTAAATATATTTATGTTTTTTCTACATAAAAATTATGAATACTTGAAGAAACTATAGTAAATTTATAACTAGTGGTCTAAGCGCAACATGATAGATTTAAGTCATTTCTTTAAATCATTTCGTCAAAATAGATAATTGAAATATAAAACCTATATTCTATCCCCAAGTATGGTCAACGTTGATAGCAATATAAAAATCCAAAATGATTGAAGAAACTGTACTAAGTTAATAACAATCTAGCTCGAGCATAATATAATATACTTAAATTGTTTCTTCAAAATGATTAGCTAAAATTGAAAATTTATATTCCATCCAAAAGTATTGAATGTGGGAGCTAACAATTTCTTTAAAATATTTATTTAAAATGGTTAATTAAAGTTGTAATAATTTGAAGATATTATAATCTATTTACTGTGAAAATTTATTTTCTGAATTCCCACCCATGTCCAGTTCTGCCCATCATTTTATATGGTCACAAATCAACTCTCTATATATTTCTAACAACTCTGTTCAAGTGAAACATTAAGTGCTGAAATCATCTCTTTAAAAAAATTAACCTAATAAGTTGAAGATCTATACTTTATTTTTACTAATAAACTGGATATTATTCTGATAAATATCAAATGCAAGACAAATTTGAGAATATAAGAAAATTAGTCTAATGTTCTTTATATAAAAGTGACAGTGCTTGCCCTGGTTTATCTACGTCTCAAAACAGTATTTTTCTTTGTGAGAAATGCCTATGTGGAGACTAATAGTTGGTGAATTTTCCAAACAACTTGAGGTCACATGAAAAATAGTACCTCACAGATCAAGCTTGAGGCCATTCAACGAACTAACAGTGACGGTAACTTAGTCTCAACTCTTCCAACATTCTTTTCTAGGTGCCCAGTCGCTGTTACAAATCGCAGCCAAGACTTCAACTTTTGAAGCAGGCGTTGGGACACTCTATTGTTGTTGGGATGTCGTGGGATAAAAATGAATATATTGAGATGCCCATAAAAGTACGCTTCTCCTCGTTATTTAGCTAAGTATTTCAAATATTTATTTTGCTCTTTAGTTATGTGATTTAACTTTTAACGAGGTTAGATATTGTGTCATAGGCAACTTATACCGGATAAATTTTAATTTTATATTTAATTTTTATTGAATAATAGGATAAAGTATAATAATTTAATATCTTAAATATATACTGTAATTGACTTTAAAGATATATTATATTTGATTGAAACGATGAATTATAATTATTTTTTTATTATATTTCTTTCAAAATATTTATGCAATCTCTTATTAGTAAGAAATTAGAAGTCAAGGTTAAAAAGGAACCTTCTACAGTGGATATTATTTTTATTATTTTTTTGAGAAATTAAAGTTAGTGAGATTTAAATTTATAACACTCTTGTATGAGATATTTTTATTATATTTTTAAAATTTTTATTGTATTTTAATTGACTAATTTTCGTACTTTTAATCTCATGTTAATATTGAGTTTTCCTTTTATTAATAAGAATAGAGATGTCATACATATTTCTTATATTGCAATTAGTAATTGCTAGTTTAAAACATATATCATCCCCCATACATTGAAGTTAAGTTTCAACTTTTCTTACGCTAAAGTTGATTCTCACACTACAATAATTATGTAGGCCTACTAATACTTACTTAATTTAAAAAAATTATTATTATTATTTATTAGTAAGAAAACTCTGAAGTATAATTTTATCGAAATTATAAATTATTATAATTTGGTAAATTTTATCTATATATTTATAATATATTACCCAAATTAAAATTTTTGTTAATAATACATGCTTAATTTATGATTTTTCAATAATTTAGGATTTTTTATTTACCAATTTATTGCAAATTATTAGTAGGAAAAATAAATTATTATTCTATCCAAAATAATAAATTTCGTTTCATTAACGTAAAATTGTTTACTTATAAATATCAATACAACTAAGATTATTACTTATTTTTAAAATATATTAAATTTATTTTTAATATTAATACATAATTATTATATTTGAAAAATAGATATTTAAATTCTTGTTAGAGTTAAATAGATATTTATTATATTTTGGAAAATAATAATTAATAATTTTTTAAAATTAATTTTGTATCTTATTAATAAATATTAATAATATACATTTATATTCCCCACATGGTCTTTGGATAGTAAATTGACTTTATGGCAATGATATGAAAGTCTTTCACAGCTACGCGTTATAATTGTGAAATGCCTTAACATTATGAGTGCCTATTGGGTCATGAATCCGCAAAACCCACCTGACCGAACCTTAACAGTAAGGTTTTAAAATATTAATAATAGGGTTTAATTTGAAAGTAACAAATACCCGATTATAAACAGTCTAGTTTGGTAATAGATTAATGGGTACCCGATACCTGATTCTTATATTACAATTCTAATTATGAAGATTAATGATTCATTTACTTTTAAAATTAATATTAATTAATAAAATTATCGAATATCCTATTTGTGTTCTTAAAATATTTTTCTTCACTTCTGTTTAACCTTATAGGGCATGTATTATTATTATTATATAGTTTGAATATTGTTTTCCAAGTAAGTAGTTTAAATAGTTAAATAGATATCTAGTTAATAAATGGTTGGATTTGGTTTTGTCTTAATGGTAACATTATTGTGGGTTTACTTTATAAATTTTGCTTAAATAATAGGTTTGGTTTAGTCAATGCCCAACTAAACCCGACCGATAGGCACCCCTACTCAACACTTACCAAGTTTACCTGATCAATCCATGTGAGCTCTATTGTGTAACACCCCAAATCCGGTTCACACTCATGAACCAAATTGGCATGTTACAGCCCCGGTTAGGTCGGCTAACCGAACCTAACTCATACGGATCCAATCCCGCGTCTTAAGAAGAAAATACAACTCTCAATGCATGGATAAATGCACAAATCCTAACATGGTACTACATGAATGACATGCAATTCAAAGTACACACCAATACAATTACGATTAAACTTAATAAAAATTCTAAAATAAAATGGACATAATCTCCTTAAAAGTACAATTAGGGTCCACCCTGTCAAAACAACATATGCCAATATATATGCATATATCAATAATTTCAATCACACATAATCTAATATACTATATACTCATTATGGAACTTGGGTTTCAACCCACCACACTCCTGCTGCGCGCTCTGATCACATTTCACCCCTTGTCATAATGTCTTAGCTTTTCATCACGTCATAACATCATCTCATTGTATTTAATCATATCCTATCATGTCTTAGCATTTCACAACATTCACAATATAATAGTATCATAAATAAAGTATTAACCATTCTATCGACTGACATGTGTGCAAGTGATAACAGTGCTCCTCCAACTCATGATTATTACCTATATATAGTATAAAAATAAGTCAGTAACAAGTGTTACTGGTTCGGAAAATAAAATAACTATAACAAGTTGGCTATGAGAGCAAACTCCTATATGAAAGAAAATATCATATACTCCACGTGAACACTCTGAAGGGCACTACTGAGGAGCCACTGGGCTACAAACCAGGTAACATCTCGAACATACTGATCTGCTGCTGTTGATGCCGCTCTCAGTATTTTCTTACTTCATTTTCTGGTCTCAAATCCTAAGCCCTCTCCTTACCTCCATAATTCTCCTGCCCTTGAGCACGAAGGCCGAGTACTCTCAAGCAGTCGCCTTTAGTACCCTTTGAACCACAAGTCCGGACATGCGTTGTACTAAACAATACCCGTAAACCTCCACGTTCTCCGGGTGTGAGGAACTCAAACGCAGAGTTATCAGGATCCCTCGGGAATGGAACAATCCGCTAGCACTAACCCAGAGCCCGCTTTGACTGTCTTGGCATCCGCTCATGGTACGTGCAGTCGGTTTCTCCATCTCTCGTCTCACTGAAAATGCAAAAACTATATATATATATATATATATATATATATATATAGGGTAGGAATTTATATAATAGGCCCAAAAGCAACTTGTGGTGGATCTATTTTTCGAAATCATCTTTGAGGGATCTCATCCTCGACGGGTTATTAATCCGGAAAACTGTTCGGTTAAATGGCCCGAATTAAGTGGATCCAATAAAATGCCACTTAACCTGTCCTGCAAATAATAAAATAAACATATAACAGAAGAGAACATAAAACAAAGACGAGTCCTAAACAAACCTGGTAGAAGCTCCAAGCGTGTCATCGCACCTAGGCAGTGAGCTCCTACTCTGTACCAACACATCAAAACTAAATACTAACACCCGCTAACTAAATGATGCATCAAACGCAATGAACATCACACTCAAAATACAAACAGTATCTAGCTATAGCCAAATATTCATAGATGTGAAAATAATTCTAACTCATCCTATTCATACTAATTTTATTATGTTTTTCTAAGTTAAGTTGTGATCAGTTATCATGCTGAGACTCGATCTATCTCATTAGGATCACTTAACCTTCATTCTCAATTAATTGCATCATGCAATCATCATTTCATTCATAGTCATACATTTATCCTGACAGGTAACCAATTCTAACATGTTATACTAATAATCATCATCAATTTTGAATAATCAAATCGGAGGTAATTATACCTCAACGTAGTTGGGCAATTGGTGACGACTAGGTTCCGTCACGTGTCTCAGAGCTCGAACCTGGCACTCATTAGCGTTCAACGTTTGATCAAGATCGACTGGATGAGCTCCGCAAAAATCCGGCGAATTCCTGTGAATCCAATTTTCCGGCGGTTCTCCGGCTGGTTTCAGTAGTTTTCCGGCAGCTTCAGGCAGTTTTCTGTGACAGTCGTTGGCGGCGTCTACTGGCCAAAAAGTGGTCAGATTGGGTACCATTGGAATCTGGTCGGCGAGCCCAACACATCCATGATGTTGACGTGGTCGGCCGAGGCGGTGGCTCGCCGCAAAATGGCTAAAATAGAGGCAGCGGTGGTGGGCGGGTAGATCCGGCCGGCCTGGGCGGTGATAGGCTCCGCTCCATTCAGGGAGGGTCGAGGGTCGGTCGAAGACACCAAGGCGACCGCCGGTGGGCGATCGGCAATGGAAGCACGACACGGGCGCAACGCTAGTCTTGGCAGTCTGGCGTTGTGGAGGCCGAATGGTGGCCAGGTTTGGTCGGGGTAGCACAGCGACGCCGTGGCAGGGCTAGGCAATGTCGATCGGCGGCCAGGCAGTGTCGACAGCGGCGGCGAGACAAGCGGAGGGTGGCGCGGCTAGGGTTTGGGGAAGAAGAAAGGAAAGGTCGAGGGAGAGGAAGGAAAGGCTGGTGGTAAACTTGTAAATATTACTTGATTCGTCTCTGGCTCTAGTCAAGAATATTAATTAAGTTGCCGTAAATCCTAAAAAATTCCATAAAAATTGGAAAAATTCCCATAAAATCAAACAAACACCAAAACATCATAATGATATGCTCTAAAGCTATCAACCTACCCAAACTGCTTGTAACGCGCCCTAATGCGGTAAACAACCTAAAATTAGTTCTACGATCCATTATATATAAAAATAATAAAAATAATAATTGGCAAACTCTCATATATTCTGATAACTCATTCTGTTCTGTTGGGCTCATGGCGTTATCATCATATACTTGGGTACGCATGACCCTTATAGCTCATACGCGCAGCTGACGTCAGCTCAGTACACATGTTTTGAATCTGACTCGACTCGAAAAACGGTCGAACCGACCAGTTCTTAATATAAAACCCTAATTCGAGTCGTGGGTTTTACATATTGCCTCACACTAGTCACTCCCACAGCCAACACCTTATCTATGTCTTAGGGGTAAAAATACCCAATAATTTATACTAGGTACGTTAAAAAATAATATTTTCTTTCAAAATAATAATAATAATAATAATAATAATAATAATTTTATACTAGATCCCCGTTTTCGTAAAAGCTAACACAAAATTGATGATGCACAATCTAGCTCTTTCTCGTTTGACTTGAATAATATCGTGCAATTTGGAACGATATAAAATAAACCAGAGCAAGAATTAATAATTAAATGATCCGTGAAATAAGATGTGATAAACATTGAAATGCATACTTATAGAAGATACCAAAGTCATTTCTTGTCTTAAAGGTTTTTAATCCACAAATAAAAAGTGGAATTTTTAGGAAATCAATGATATAGTTTTTTTATTTTTATTATTAAAATATAATATAAAAGTAGTACTTTATTAAAAAGTAGGAGATTCAAAATATAACAAAAGTAAGAAAAAGAAATAAATTAAATTATTATAGCCTATTTTCTTATTCAATTAAAATCCATTAGAATATATTCATAAGATATAGTAATCATTATAATTTAATTTATCAAATTATTCAATTAAAGTTTTACGTATAAAATAGAGTTTTTATCTAACATACATGTGTTATTAAGGTAAACTATAACACCTTAATTCGGCCCAAAAAGATGGACTAAGTCGTGCTATTATAAATCGGAAAGCTACTCATAGGGTTATCACATATTGACTTTACAAAAGCGGATCTCAAACCTCTAGGGGATTGAATGCGGACATCTTATTAGGTTTTTATAAAAAGTATACCAAATTCATACTACATAGGTCAGATTTTAGATTTAAAGCTCATATTTAAGCACTCTGAGGCACAAGAAAGGTAACACCTCCCTTGCGACTAAAAAGGTGACTTTATAAATACAATAATCACTTCGAGCTACACGAGGGGAACAACCCCAATGTAGTTAAGAAGTTGAGTACTTTAAGGATGCTCTAACGTGCTCCAATTCTTATACTTAGTTTTGGTGATTGAATTATGTATTTTAATTACTTAATGCGGATGAGTGCAATAACATAAACATTAGGTCGTGGTTACTTGTTCCGCATACTCCTCAATAAGGAAATAAACACAACGGCATCATCAGATGCTAGGGCGTCATACCTTAACACCCAATCTTCACATGGGTTCTACATGTGGTCATACAAGACGCGGCTGATGCTATCCTACATCTAAAACGCGATAAACTCAACACATAAGGAGTCAAGCAAAGGGGAAACAAATGAGAGTTTAATGGATTTGGATGAGTGAAGCTCTACATCCTAGATCGACGAGCTCACCCCGCGTATCCATGCCTAGAAATGGAACCAAATCAAATATGGATTACAGTGGCACGCACATCAAGGCAAAACCTCAACACATACACAACACATAAGACATTTAATTAACTAAAATACTATCTTAATGAAGCGTTAAACCTCTTTAAGTAACTTAATTATGGTTTAGGGTGACATGTTCACTTAGGTAAAAAGTCTAATACTTAAGTTTAATCAAACAAACTCAATCGAATGATTTCTTTAAAAGGCAAAATAATGTCCACATGGGTTAAAATTTGGACCAATTGGCCCAAACACACTAAAGGTTGCATGGAAAATTTTCCAAGTGTTGGCCTATGGGCCAACATGGAAAACAAAGCCCACTGAGGTTGGGCTAATATGTTGAGAACCATGTTCTTGGGCTACTCACAGATTTTGCTAAGGTCAATCATGGGCTTGGAGACTCCAAATAAGCATGGGTGCCATCACTATGGGCTTGAATCTAAAAAGATTTTAGATAAAAAATTCAACTATTTTAGTGTGAGTTCACTCAACAATGGATGGTATTGGCTAAGTCATTTCTAGAGCTTGGTGGATCTATTGGGCTTGGGAAAATACTAACACGACATCTACAAAGCCAAATACTCCCAAATTTTAATATAGTGTTCCAAAGGACACAACCTAATGTATGGGAGAAATTTCATATAATTTCATTTGAATTTGACTTGGGTTTCTAATTTTATATTTGGAGTTAAAGAATTAGGATTTCAACCTGCATTTCTGCACTCTCAAGAAAGCTGATTAAGTTAACCACCTACATGATTTTTAATTAGTGCCAAAACTAACAAGTTTTCAGAAGACAATTAGGGAGTCCTCATGTAATTTTTACAGATTTTATTAATCACTTTTAGTTAGCTCACTAAAGAGCACAATCTCATAGCATGGCAAAGCAGACATATATTACAGCGAACACACCAAGAAATTATGGGTTTTGTGCATACCCTTTTAGTGGTTATTTTAGTGTGATAAATTTATAGGAGTAATACAACACATAGATCAACAAGAATGCAAAAGATGGACATCATTACCAACCTACAGTAGGGTGTAAAAATGTTCGAAAGAGGCAGCCAGGTCACAAGGACCATGAAGCTGTCATCTTTCACCATGGTTAGCACCCCTACATGATCAAACATGTCATAAAAGACAAAGTAATTAACATAAAGATGTATATCTTTCTCTTGTGAGAACAACAAGACAAATATCATGCAAAAAGAGTACCAACAATACAGGATAAGAATTTTACACTAAAATAGTCCATGTAAACAACACCAGAATACCCCAAAAAAAATATCTATTCTTATACACATGCATATGAGATGATTCAAAAGCCTAATGACTCCTAACATATAAATATAATTATGAAAAACACTACAAAAATATAAACACACAAAAATACACATGTATAGACTAAACAACAACGCAAAGAGGTAGAAAGGTGAGACATTTACCTCAAATGGACCCAAGGGTAGGTCTCTTGGGGCTTCCCACCCCAAGACCTCCGACCCTAGGGGCTAGGCTTGGATTGGAGAGGCTTGGAGAGGTGAGGAAGTCTTGGAGATGAAGAGGGAATGCTAAGGGGGTACACACAAAATTTGACCCCTAGCTTTACAACCTCTCCCACTTAAAACAAAATCTTCACAAAATTTTCCAAAGGGGGTACACACAGTATACTCTACTTCCACAAGCACATACAACATTCAATAGCATACAACCAAGGAGAACAAGAAAGCATACTAATACATCTAGTTGTTGTACTCCGCAAAGAAGAGTATGGGGAAATATTGTCAAATCTCACCATCACTCTCCCAAGTGGCCTTCTCAACTTCCTGTCGTGACCAAAACACCTTCATGAGAGGTACTTCCTTCCTACAGAAAGTCTTTACAGCTCGGTGGAGAATCTATGTATCCTCCTCCTATATTTTAGCCTAAGTAGACTCAACAATGGGAGGTATTGGTCAAGTGATTTCTAAAGCTGGGTGGACCTATTGGAATTGGGAAAATACTGACTCGAGATCTATAGAGTTAAATGCTCCTAAATTTACAATGGTGTTACAAGGATACAAACTAAGGTGTGAGAGAAATTTAATACAGTTTCATCTCCATTTGACTAGGGTTTTTGAGTTTATATCTGGAGTTAAAAAACTGGGATTTCACCCTACATTTCTGCACTCTCAAGAAAACCAATTAAGCTAGACACCTAAATGATTTTTAATTAGAGCCAAAACTTACAAGTTTTCATTAGACAGTTAAGGAGTCCTCATGTAGTTTTTATAGATTTTATTAACCACTTGTAGTTAGCTCAACACGAAGCACAATCTTAGAGCATGGCAAAGCAGACATGCATCACAACGAACACGCTAAACAATTATGGGTTTCGTTCATGCCCCTTAAGTGGTTATTTTAGTGTGATAAATTTATAGGAGCAAGCCAACACATTATCAATAAACATGCAAAAGATGGACATCATTAGCAACCTACATTAGGGTGTACAAATCAAGGAAAAAGGTAGCCAGGTCAGAGGGACCATAAAAACTGTCATCTTTCACCATGGTCTGCACCCCTACATGATCATACATGTCATAACAAACAAATTAATCAACATAAAAGATGTACATCTATCTCTTGTGAGTGAAACAAGACAAATATCATGCAAAATGACTACCTACAACACGGGATATGAATTTTACACTAAAACTGTGCATGTAGACAACACCAAAATACCCAAAAATACATATCTATTTTTATACACATGCACATGAGATGATTCCAAAACCTAATGACTTCTAACATACAGATCTACTTGTGAAAAATACTACAAAAATACAAACACACAAGAATACACACAAGCAGAGCAAAAAACATTGCAAAGAGGTAGAAAGGATAGACCTTTACCTCACCTAAGGGGAGGCCACTTGAAGCTTCCTACCCCAAAACCAATGACCCTAGGAGCAAAGATTAGCTAGGAGGGGCTTGGGGAGGTGGGGAAGGCCTGGAGGTGTAGATGCCCAAAAATACATATCTATTTTTATACACATGCACATGAGATGATTCCAAAACCTAATGACTTCTAACTTACCGATCTACTTGTGAAAAATACTACAAAAATACAAACACACAAGAATACACACAAGCATACCAAAAAACATTGCAAAGAGGTAGAAAGGATAGACCTTTACCTCACCAAAGGGGAGGCCACTTGAGGCTTCCTACCCCAAAACCTACAACCCTAGGAGTAAAGATTAGCTAGGAGGGGCTTGGGGAGATGGGGAAGGCCTGGAGGTGCAGATGGGAGGCCAAGAAGTAAGGGAGGAGTCGGAGCTAAAGAAAGGGGAGGGGCCGGGGGGGGGGGGGGAGGGGGGGGGTTTTAAATAGAGAAGGGAAAAGATCTCAACACAAGGGCTCTCGCCCAATGCCTTTGGGCTAGCATTTGCAAGTCGAACCATGGAAAGCAAGAAAACTCGGACACATGAGCTACTGAACTAAACAGCATGCAATTTCAGGTCAATTTTAGGGCACACGGGCTCGGGGCAGCACCCTTATACTAAGGGGAAAAGGTAGAAAATTTAAATTTGGGTGCAAGGGTGCTATTCTAGCGCCTTTGCGCCATTCCAGCGCCTTTGCGCCCTAACTTAAAACCTTAACCCGACGGGGCTAGCTCAAGGGTATTAGCAGCGCACCTTTGCATCGAGTGCAGGATGTGCACACTTAGGGTTTCCACCCTAAGGAGGTCGGGGCGACCTCAGGAACCACACACATGTCCCATATGGGCTAGGATCGATCAAAAAAGAGGTTCTGAATGCGCAACAAGCAAACTTGCCACGCAAGAGACTCAGTCATAACATCTAACTAGGCTCAACTTGTCCTAACTAAAAATAAAAAGATTGGGCACGTAATATCCAATGGGGGTACCAAAGTTGAAGGAAACTATAGCCAGGTAAATGCATACCATATCATACTCGAATCACGACAAGAAGGGTTGGACATAACTAAGTCAATTCAAGTAACCATCAGGCAAACGGCCCATGTTTTACATGAACATTTTGAGCTCAATATACAATGAAATCTAATTGTAAGATGAGTTGTTTGTACTTAAGTTTTGTTTATTGTTCATAAATTAATAATTTTAAACATAGTTTTCTTTTTTTGAACTCTAAAATAGTAGATAGAGTCGTGGATATGCGAGCTAACTTAGTTTGATTAAAGGAGAAGGAACAAGGCTGGCTGCGCCAATGAATATGAGCCGTCAAATCATATTACATCACTTGCCACTCTACTTGAATGATTAACAGGTTTGAATTTGCTCCTACTTATGTTTTAAACCTTTTGAAAACCTTGCAAAACGTTTTAATTGCATAATCAACTTATCACAAATTATCATGAAGACCTCCAAATGATGCATCTTCAAAACTAAGATTGGACAAATTGTAATCAACTTATTGTTATAGTCAAGCTTTTCTTGCAACTTAACGCAATATTTCTATCATCAACCCCCTCCCACGTTTGCCCTTCACGTCGACATAATCGTTTTTACGGTCAACTTTGATGGTCGATTAAATGCGGGTGCTGTGGTGGCCACTTTTTCTAGCCCCGTCGGCATTTTCTTGCTTACAAGTTCATCCCCTAAAATCTACATGGATACACCATCCCAAAAATTCGTAAAAAAATCCCTCTTTTCAACTCTAATTCTTATTTCCTACAGTTTCTACTAGTTATGTACAATAAACAGCAAATGATCAACTTTTTCGTCATACCTAAACCCTTTGTCAGCACGACGAGCTCATCAACACCAACCTAATAGTAACGGCCTCAAAACAATGCCGCCGTTCACAGGACAACGTCTTCAGCCGTAAGCCTCACTCGAGGAAGTACGACAACGATGGTGGACGTGGTTGATAAGGGGATGACATTGGCAATCATAGAGGACAAGTTTGAGAAGAATGTCGATTGTCGGCGTTGGAAACGTCGACCGTCGTAAAAGGGGAGAGGAAAGTAGGGGTGAGCATAGGTTCTAACCAAATTAACCTACTGTACCAAACCAAAATTTTCTATTCGGTTCGATTTTTAAAAAATTGGGTTTTGAGCGGTTTTTTTATTGGGTAACCGATCTAAGATAAGAAAATTTGGTTTAGAATTAAACAAAATTAAAATTGACCGAAGACCTTAATATTCATGTTTTATGTGGGTTATCTATAATTTATTTTAATTTATTTATAATATATTTGAGATGTTTAATCTAATATCTATATAAAGAATTTTTTTTTAAATATGATTATGATGATTAAATAATATTTAATTTTAATTTATTATCAAATTTATAATCAATTTTAATTTATTTATTAAAAATTTAGTTCAGATTAGACCGAACAAAAATGTTTTGGTCGGTTCGAGTCAATTTTGTGTGCAGGTCGAGTTCGGTTCGGTGTCGAAATTAGACCACGAATGGGATTTCGGCTCGGTTCGAGCGGTTTGCCCGTTTGCTCACCCCTAGAGCGCAGAGGGAAAAAGAAAAAGGGAGGTCGACGACCGAGGGGTATGGTTTATTTACACGAAGGTGGTTTAATTTTTTTACCATTCCCTTCAATTTACAAATTGGGCTTATGGGGTAGTACGGGCAATTCAGTTGACAATCATTCCTATCCCCGAATTAAGCTAATAAAAAATAGGCAAGATGTTGTATTATGTGTGACTTGCGTTACAGATAAATTTTAATTTTGTACTTAAATATTTATTTGAGATAGACTATAATAATTTAATATCTTAGATGTATACTCTAATTGACTTTAAATATAGATTTTAATTGAATAAAAAGATAAACTACAATAATTTACAATTTTTATTATATTTATTTTCAAGGTAAGTAGATTGAATCTTGTTAGTAATAAGTTAGAAATTGAGATTAGTTAGGTTTGAATTCATGACCTTTTGCAATTGAGGAATTTTTATTATTATTTTTTTATAAAAATTTAGACATTGAGGTTAGGCGGGTTCGAACTCGGGAGACTTTGTAATGGAAGGTATTTTAACAATTTTTATTGTATTTTAATTAGTTAAATCTCCTATTTTTAATCATGCACTAATATTGAATTCTACTTTTATTAATATAAGACTAGATATTTAAAATACTAAAAATTCCTCCGTAAAAGAGGTATACCAACCAATCAAAGTCAGCATGTATTTAATTCTTTTCACAATATTGCATTCAAGGCCATACAATAACTAGACTAATAATGGACGAGATCCTACACTTTTAATATGTGTGTGTCTATATATATATATATATATATATATATATGAGGGCGAATTTACTGTGCTCAAGCACAGGCAAGCTGCCTGTGCTTGAGCCATCCGGCCGTTGGATTCAATCCAACGGCTGGATGAAAAAAAAAAAACACGCCGCCGGCCGACGCGTCGCCGCCGCCGCCGGCCGACGCGACCCCCTGCCCGGCCCGTCGCCGCCCCCGGCCGACGGGGCGGCGACCCCCTCCCCCACCACCGGCGGCGCGGGGCGGCGGATCTAGCCGCCCCGCTCTTCCCTAGCTCGGCCCGCCGGCCCGCCGGCCGCCGCCCGTCGCCGTCCCCCGCCCGCCACCCCGCCGCGCCCCCGCCCGCCACCCCGCCCCGTCCCCCGCCGGCCACCCCGCTGCGCCACGCCCCCCCCCCGCGTCCCCCGTCCCCCGCCGCGCCCCCTCCCCGCCCGCCACCCCGCCGCGCCCCCGTCGGCCCCCGCCCGCCACCCGCCGCGCCCCCTCGGCCCCCGCCCGCCACCCCGCCGCGCCCCCCTCTGCCCCCGCCCGCCACCCCGCCGCGCCCCCCTCGGCCCCCGCCCGCCACCCCGGCCGCGCCCCCTCGGCCCCCGCCCGCCACCCCGGCCGCGCCCCCTCGGCCCCTGCCCGCCACCCCGCCGCGCCCCCCTCTGCCCCCGCCCGCCACCCCGCCGCGCCCCCCCTCGGCCCCCGCCGTGGCCGGGCCCCCTTCCGCCCCTTCGCCGTCGCTGCTGCGGCGGCGTCGGCGGCACCCCTGGTTTTTTTATTAGATCTTGGCCGTTGGATGCTAATCCAACGGCCAAGATAAAACTTGAGCACAGGCAAGCTGCCTGTGCTTAAGCACAGAAACCTTATTTCCTATATATATATATATATCGAATAAAGTGTTAGTGAGCCAGGGCAGAAAAATTTTATGCCCTGTTCAATTACAAGGATAGCCCAGATCTATTGTTCTAAAACAAAACGTCCTGATGGCGGCGGTTGCCATCGTGCCTCCACCGTAGCCTTTTACCTGCTCCCCCCTCCCCTGCTGAAGATGCCCCTCTTCCCCACTTCCCCTTAACCACGGGGGCATCTACTGCGGGTTCGAGGGAGAGCTGGGAGGAGGGGCGTCCTCGGGGGGAGGGGGGGAACGGGGTAGAAGAGACCACACAGGGTGGGGCGGCCGCGATAGGGGATGGGGGAATGGGGTAGAAGAGGCCGTGCGGGGCGGGGGCAACCGCAGCAGGGGAGGGGGCATATATTTTAAACTTTTATTTTCATTTTTATTTTGAAACAATAGATCTGGGCATATCTTTTAAACTTTTACAAATAAATTCCTAAAAATAGAAAATAGTATAAATTTACCGAATAATAAAATATTAGTAGATGCCTGCATCATTTAGCTAGTCATTCATTAGAAAAGGAAAAAACAAAAAACAAAAAACAAAAAGACGAGCGACGATCTTGACTTGGCTACCATCGATGGCCCGCGTCAGGATCTTGTCTAAGGAGTTTATTAGACGAGCAGTAACGACGTAAAGCAACGTAAAATTGGGGCGGGGTGGGGGATGATATGCAACCAAAGATTCTGTATTTGTTGGTCCCCAGTTAGAAAAAATGTGACGGTGGGAAATATATGGTTGCCTGACTCTTACACCGTCTACACGGAACTCTTGACCCTTCCGTAAAGCACATCAAGTTGATAGATCATAGAATTTCCTGTCTTAGATGTAGACGAACACACAAGGATTTAGCATCAAGATCGCACAACGTCAATGATATCGGGTCCAACAATTTAGATGGCAGATATGTTCGCCTCAAATTGGAAGTTGGGGGAGCTCTATTATTGCATTTAATTAAAATTAATAAGATGTAAACCTCTTCAATTTTATGGGTTTCTTTCTTGCTTTCCTCTTCTTGGCATTGTAGCATGTATAATTGGACAGAGATGGAAATTACGACCACCTAGATGCTTGGCTTTATTTGAATAGCCTCAATTGCAACTTTTCATTAATGGGTACTCTTATTTCTTGGAAATTGGTAAGTGCATGAAAAATACCATACTGATAATTGCGTCTTCTTTTAAAAAAATTTACAATTATTCATTTGTAGTTGTAACCCCATGTACAAAATAGTACATCACTTGTAATTATGACATTAGTGAAAGGTATGTAACTATTCACAGGTAGTTGAAAGGGAAATCCTTTCTGTATCACTAAAATTTTCTTCATCTTCCCCACCTTAATTTTTATTGGCCCAAAAAAATTGACATGTAAGCAATGATCCAGGTGGCTCATCAAATAAGTCAGTTAAACTCAAGTGGTGGGAAAAAGTTAATATTACTCTAGTTGTAATCCTTATTGGGCGTAATAAATACTTCATGCATCTATAAAATTACCAAACAGTAACCTAAACTATAATTTCATATCAGAACTAACATTGTAAATATGATTAAGCTTCTAACTTGATATAATCCCTGAGAAAACAGTTCACAAAACTGTAACTTTAATCAGATCTTAAAAATATGCATGATCTGTATTTATCTTCATAGATACTATAATAACCTGTTATTTTATTAGAATTCATCCAAAACAGGACTAATAATGAAGAACATTCAAATACGAGACTCTTGATACCAATGGAAACTAAATAAGGTACAGCTATACTTACCTTCGCAACGGCATTAGATCGATTTATCGAATGCTATTTCACAGGTTGTTTCGATTTCAACCCCGAGGAGAGAAATATCTTTTTAATTAACAAGTATTTATCATGTTAAGATTTGTTATTACTGTTAGATTAATCCTAATTGATTGAGAAATTTTGATAAATATGTGGTGTGTGTATCTCTCACATTAGGATTGTGAGATCGATCATCTATATTTGTATTTTAGTGATAACATCTCTCTCTCTTTTACAAGATTTATTTTTCACTTTATTATTGTAATTATACTAACAAAAAAATAATATATTTAATGGGATGAATGACTCTCTCACCAGGTATTCACCTTTATTGTTAAAGAGAAATGAAAGATAAGATATAAGTACTTCATATCATACAAATCAACTTGATGTAGATCAAAATGAGACTGTTTTTATAATGGTCGATATAGTATCCCACAACTATATATCTCATAGATAGCCAGATGTGAGACTTCATAAGTGTTATATTAATATGACTATGTCAAGTCAATGACTATAGAGTAGTAATTAGACTAAAATCTATATGTTCTTAATTATATACATACACTCTTTACGAGTTATACTCTTTTTAGTATGAAATCCACCATAGCATGTGATTTATACTGTATGTGTTTTTTTGTTATTAAGAGAAAAATGGGAGAATGGTCCCTACTTCTCCACTTAGTGAGATCCTCGAAAGAATATTTGTGTCCATTTATCCTTATAATTCCAACTATATTTGAAATGAAAAAATTTAACTTTTTTACCTTACTACCTTTAACTATGAGTTATTCGGTGACAAGGGGCATGTTTAAGAAAGTTATTATTTTAGCCATCAAAAGAATATGAGTGTAAAAGGAAGACTATGTAACTCTATTCAAGTCATGACTATATTACGCCAACGATGGGCTGCATAGTGTAGATATTGAGGCTGAAGTATTTTTTATATGAGGGATCTTTAAAACTTCATTAATAATTTAGGGTATAACGAGTACCTGAATGCTCATATATTAACAACAGTTGTATAATGGTAACTTTATTGTGCCAATTTTCTTGCAAGTCACACTGCCTATTTTTCCATATGATCAAGCCTATAAAGCATTGTCATGTATTTCATATGCGAGTGGAAGAATTTGGGATGCTCCCATGTGTTGGTGGCATATACTCTCTATATTGTGCGAGTGGGAAATATTGGAAATATTTATTATGCCTAATATTTGGGGAGATCCCAAATCAATTAGGGCTTTCCTATTTAAGGAAATTAACCTAATTATTATTTAATTATACCTCATAGTTGTGGTAGGAGTATATACTAGGGGATAGATATATATGTAGGAGTCTTATTAGGTTTAACTATAAATAAGATCCCTCCTAATAGAAAGATCCTAATAGAAAGATATGTCAATTAATTACTTTTAGAGAGGCTGTTGATAGATAGAAGGGTTGCGGGTGCTTAGGCTTTGGGGATATGGATCCTATTCTTTTCCAATCTTGTAAGTAGAATCAACCTATAAGAATATCTTAAATCCTATTCTTTTCCAATCTTGTGAGTAGAATCAACCTATAAGAATATCTTTGATCTTATTCAGTTGCAAAGTACGCATTATTATCTCTGATTTATTAAAAATTTCAATCCTCTTAAAGAAAAGCACCCCAGAAAATAACGGGTATATCTTTAATGACTCAATCTAAAGTATAAATTAATGGGCCTAAATTATCTCCTCAAAATTGGTTAACCAAGTTGAAAATCTATAGTTTACACTTATAAACATAATCTTATTTTAGTAGATATTAAATATGAGACTAAATTGAAGGATCTCGCAATCCACCCATAAGAAATTTCGTCCCTAAAATTTTTACACTTGACCTGTTGTTAACCTCAACTCACGACCTTTAATCTATAACTAACAATTTAGCCAACGTCTATAGTCCAACCTATCATCTAATACAAAATCAGAAAACTCTTTGCCCCATTTTTATAGTCAATTTAGTTAAGAAATAAAGATTTCTTATGAAATGAATAAAATAAGAAATATTAGCATTTCCAAATCTAATTTAAAATATTTATTATATTTTGTAAGGATAAGGCTTATATTTAGCACATAGGAGTTGGTAATAGACTAGTTATACTTAATCATGTGGTGGTTCCCCATTAGGGAGTTGCTTGGAAGGTGAATTAAACAAGTCTTATCCAATAAATCTCTCGGATGAAGACATTTCACATGGTTAATGATGGGCTATAGAAGATAATTTTACCAACTCCATTAACACCAAATGTTAATCAACGAGATAAGGATCTTACCACCCAAGAAAGAATCTCACCTCACATGTTTGCAATGATGATTTTGAGAACACTCCAAATACTTAGGCAGTGAGGAAGGTTTATGGAAGATGTTAGAAAAATTCCAAAAAGACGCCTACCCTGAATTGGTTAGAAATGTTATTACTCACACACGTGTAAGGGAACTCCCTTTTTCTTACTCAATTCTTCCTCTTTTAGACCTTAGAATCTTGAGTTCTTCAATTTTTCTATGTCAGATGAGGGGTTCTAGAGTGTGAGGAGAAGGATCTATGCAATCAAACTACAAGAAAGAGAACATAATTGGAGAAGAGACTCTAGTTAAGGCTTCATCGACCCAGATTTGCATCATCCCTTGCACTTCTTTTGCTTGTACTATTTTTCTTGTTGTAATTAGTGATGTCTCTTAAATCTTTCATGAGGTAATTTGTATTGATTTGGGATAAATAATAGATTTTAATTAATAGGTGATGTAGTTTTGTGATCATCTATCTTTTTACAATTGATTATAAATTGATTATTTCAATTTAATTCTTAAAATTTTAAAAATATAGCTAACATTTGTATGATAAAGAGATTTAGTTTTACTTTGATATAGGGAAATTGATGATGTTTGGGAATGCACACACTTGATATCATAGATATCTATATAAAGAGTTGCTTGTAATGCATCGTTTTCATTTTATTTGCATAGTAATGTGGAATGAGGTAAAAGTGAAAGGTTGTAGTATGTAACCCGTAACAATTACCTTCATTTCTTCATATATCATCTCTAATTATATTATAATTTGATAAAAGTAACAAATTTGTTTATCTACTAACTAATTAAAATTGAATATTTCAGGTCAATTGCTTGTTTGAAAAGAACTTTGTTTGTTTGATTCGTGGAATACTTAAAATTAGCATACGAGATAATTACTGTTGTTAATTTGGAGCCCTTGCCTTAAAATTTTGTCTGATTTAGAATATATTTATTACTTTGCATTGTTACCACATGTAGTTAAATTCTATTCCACAATTGTCTTTAAGTAATAGCTAATATACTTAATAATAACATAAAGTGAAAACTACAATTCATTGAAGAAATAATATTTACTTTATTATTTGTATGATGTGCGCGCTTGTACGATGAATTATATACACTGCAATGACTTGAGAAAAACTTTAAGAATTCACTCAAAAGAAGCCCTCCAAACAAAACAACCCATTGATGGTTATCTAGGATATAAATGTCATTAAATTTGGTAACTAACTGCCTAACAACATATTTTAACATACATCGGATATTCTGATTGGTGGGCTTTTACGTGCTTCTTTTTGTTGGCTTCTTTCTAATTTTTTCCAATGATTTACAACCACGTATATTCCACTCTCTGCTAGCACAACTCTCTTGCACCAACCCAAACTTCACGTGTGTTTGTATCAGGAAAATTACAGCAATAAAAAAATTAAGGTTAGTTGCAGTTCTACAACGTAACATTTGAGGCCCTTTTGATTGGTTCTACAGCATATATAATGTAGTCACATAAATTAGGGGTGGCAGACGGCGATCGACTTTTCATCGAGCTGAGCCAACCTCAGCTCATAAGTTAGTTAAGCAAGGTTGGCTCGGCTTGTGGTCTCGAGCTGGGCAAGCCAAACTCAAGCCTGGCTCGGCTTGAAGTTAAAAAATAAATTAAGAATTTTAAAAAAAATAAATGATATCAAATTATTATAGCCACTGATTTTATTTAATACAAATAAAAAAATAAGACCATAAATAACTCGAACAAATAAACTTTATTGATTTCAAAAATTAAAAAAGTGGATAAATTTACATCATATTTGTATAAATTCATCCCATCTAGGTTAGCACATACAAACTTTAGGACAATTATGTACAATTTTAATCCACAAATATAAAATCTATAATTTTCACCTTAACAATCACCGATAATTAAAAAATACAATGATATTATTCAAAATCATCCCTAGTAATTGAATGCGCATGTTCATCAATGGGCATGTTCATCAATGCACATGTTCGCATAAATATGGCACATAGAAAAAGTGCACCCTTAAGTTTATATCCAAGGTACATTACCAATGTCATCAAAGGAAGTAAAGGAAATGTTTTCTAATATTGTAGACATTTTTGCTCCACACTTGCAATAAATATATCTAACAATGCATTATGCCTATATTTTGTAAATTGTGTTATTTGAAATATATGATCAAGAAATAAATGAGAAGTACAATATTAAGGCCCAGAAAGTGCACTGGTCACTTCATAAAAAATATGAAAAAAATCCATCATAAAACTTGGTACATGAAAATCAAACTGATTTAACATAATTGAGAGTTAAACTTAGTGACGATCAACCCAAGAAATCAATGCCTCTTCATAATCTTTGATTGATCGAAAGACTAGGTAAGTTCTATTCCACATAGGTTGTGTATCAATATCAATATTTTTTGGTTTTTATCCGTGATCTTTACAAACTTGTTTATGGGATTGAATCTTAGGGCTACTTGCACTAATACGTAGCAAAGCATCCCTAATTTTACCGACATAGTCATTCGAAAATTTTAGACCTTGAACAACTAAATTAATAATATGTACGTTACATCCAAAATGAAAAATTTTAGGAAATTGTAACTTTAGCACGTCTATGTATAGTTTCAATTATTTTATCATTATTTGTAACATTATTTAATGTCATATTTAAAATTTGATCATAAATATTCAAACCTCTCAAAATATCTAAAAATGGAGTATTCATATTAACACTTGAATGTGGATGGTCTAATATCTTCAAAATGATAACTCTTTTTTGTACAAGCCAATGATCATTGCTAAAATGTACACAAATACCAATATAACTAAGAGGTTGCCTACTTGTCCACATGTCAACCATAAAAACCTTTGTTGGATTCAAAAAAGTTAACAATCTTAATAGAAGAGAGTTATATTCTTTTATCACAACACCTAGACTGGTATTTTGTAGGGAAACATATTCTGGATTAAGATATTCACAATACTCTGATAAACCATAGATTTTCAGCAAAAGAAAATGGTAGTTTTGTTCAAATAATCATTTCTATTACTTTAGATATATTAACTTCGAGATAAAAAAGCGAATAAGAAGAACTCTCAATGCTAATACTGCTTCTAGATGTGGATAACCTAGTTTGTTTAGGATCCTTTGTGCCACTTTTTGGAACACATTTCATAGCATGTCAAGTAAGAGAAGAAGTACTTTATTACCACTTTTAGGACAATGCTTATATTGCACTTTTCTTTTCTTTATTACCTCATCAATGACTCTATCAAAATGATAACATACGTTAGATTGCTTCCTCTTTGATTTGGCCTTGGTTGATGGAGCTCCAGGTCCCACCACTTCTGTGGAGTTGGGTCTCATCAGCTTGGGAATCATCAATTATGATATCATCGGGTCCAAATCCTCCTTCGATCACATCATCACCATATTTAAACTCGTCAATAATTTGGCAAGCACTGCGGGAAGAAGATGTTATTTTGGAAAGTTTAAGAAAAGATTTAAATTTAGAAAGTTAAAAAAAAATTGAAGAGAATTTGGGACATTAAAGAGCATTGAGAGTTTGGAGCTTTGGTGTAAAGAATTGATAGATTGTCCTCTATTTATATAGGTTTTTTTAAAATAAAAAAAAATTGGGAGAGAGAGAGATACTAACTCTCCCAAGAAAAAGCCATTGAGGCTCTCATTCTAAAGAGCCCACTGGGAGGCCCACTGGGTTCCCTTTTTATTTTTTATTTTTAATTTAAACCGAGAGAGACCTCCAGCTTGAGTTTGAGCCCGAGCTAAAAACTACGCCAAGCCAAGCCGAGCTTAACTCACAAGGCTGCTTTCTGGGTTCAGCTCACTTGCTACCTATGTACGTGTGTGTGTGTATATATGGATCAAAATCCAGCAGCTCTCGTTCATCCTCCCATTTTCAGATTTGCAGACTCGATTGCCTACCCAACCCGCCTGACCCACCCGAACTGGCCCTCCCACGCATGACCGCACCACCGCCTGCCGTCGCAGCCTCGCCCCCTGCCGACAGCCCCGCCCTCCCCCTCCCCCTACCCGACCACCGCCCGCGCCGTGGTCCCGCTGCTGTCCCCGCCCCTAGCCGACACCCTGTAGCCACCGCCAACCCCCCCCAGGCTAAAATGGCATGTAAAATACGATTCACAGACAAAATGGACTCCCAGGCTAAATATCGCGAATTAGTTTATACAACCCCCGGGGGTGTGCAATCCTGATTCAACCCATCTTCTCCTTCATCCCGTCCGATGGTCTTCATTCTCACAACTTAGTCACCCCTTAACTCCTACCTCCCCTCTCCACTATCCTGTTTCCCTCTCCAGTTCTCGTCTTTCTCATCTATCCTTCTTCTCACCCATCAGCCCCTACTTTCATGTCCCTTTCAACCTTCCACCACTACCCACCTTCAGCGCTTCTCATCTTCCTCATCCTTCTGTAACCCGACACACATTTTAGGCTCCACTTTCTTCAGTCCAGATGAGCCTTTATCAATGCTGCATGCGCTATAAAGATCATGTCATTGGAAAGTTGATTAGTGCACATTGGTCATGGGTCGTTATCCAGAGAAAAAATCACGCTATTTATGAATTCGTGGAAGGTATTTTTACCGGTATCAAGCAGAAGTCTGGGCCTATGGCCTCTGGCATCTGATTTACAGAGGTGACATGGTGTTTTTTGTGGGTAGAAGAAAGCCGGGATATGTGGAGAAGAAAAAGGAGCGAAGGATGAAAATGAGTGATGCATTTATAATCAATGGCAATTTAAGTCACTAATAATAAAAATCTAATTTATAGTAGATTCACTGTAATGTACCATTTACACCGTAAATGTACTTTAACAGTGTAAATTTAATTTACACTTTCACTAACCCCCAGTATTAAAAATTTAGATATAAGTAAATAAATAATCTAAAATAAATAAACTCATCAAAGTGACACTTCGAAATTTAAAGGTTCCATGATGAATCAACTATATCGAAACTCGAACTTTCCCCAAAAAAACTGAAACACCTATGATAATCAATAGCCTCTCTAAGAAACATCAGCCTTTACTTGCTACATCCCCAACCATATCAGGATTATATTGAAGAATGCAAACTAGTGGCGCATTTTAAAGAAACAAAATAGCACAAAGAGGTATCATACAAGCATACCTTTGAAGGCCACATACCCGCAACAAGGGAGAGGAATAGGAGTACAGTATCAAACACCAAAACTAAAAATGTTTGATGAAATGCTTGGAGAAAAAAAGTATAAATTCCTTCAAAATTAAACACCTAAGAATAAACTTCATTACCTTCACACAGCCTAGAAGTGGAGTTACATGAAAACCGCTTCCATAAGTTTAAGCCTAATGATTACTCAGACACAGACAAGACAGAGACACTGACGATGATACAAGTTCATTTTCATGCGAATGTAAGCATTTCTGTCGGCCAAATCAAGAATGCTAAATCGCATCAAAGTTGGAAGATATAAAGATATCCAACAACACAAAGTAGGCATATTAATAACTAATTAACAACGCAATCAAGTGTCATTTGATTTTGAATCTCAACCAACGACAAAACCAAAACATCCAAACTAATTCTAATCGACCTCTTGGAGAGGGCGCGGCGGCGACCTCCTCGGCGGTGAACTTGCCCTTGCCCTTGTCAGCGGCGCGGCCCTTGGCCTTGCGATCGAGCAACGCCTTGCGATCCTTGTCGAGCTTGAGCTTGGTGACGACGACTTTGGAGGGGTGGATGCCGACGTTGACTGTGGAGCCGTTTACCTTCTCGCGGGTGATGCGCTCGACATGGATGACCCACTTGCGGCGGTATACCTGTAACACTTTGCCCTCGCGGCCCTCGAAGGTGCCCCTCACGACCTGCACCTCGTCGTCCTTGCGGACGGGAACGGACCGAACGTTGTACTTGTTGCGGAGATCGGCCGAGAGCGGGGCGCTCATCAAGACCCGCCGCACGCTTGACGGCGCCGTAAAGTGGGCCTTCCGGCACTTCCTCCGGCAGCTCGTCACCCGGGGGTTCTGCTTCATGGCCGCCGGAGATTGCCGGTTCGGAGGTCGGAACGGTGGTTGATCGTTGGGTTTGGCAGGGGAGGTTGGAGAAGATGCGGTTTATGGGATTTTTATTTATATGCTGTCAACGATTAGGGTTTCGCTAGAGCCGACCATACTGGGCTTTGGTAATTATGATATGACAGGCCCATACTGTAGTTAACCTATAATTACACTAGATATATATTTTGGAACCAATGTTTTCTACTTTTTCATTGTACATATATCATACTAATTTAGAATAAAAATTTTTATTAAAATAAAATTAAGAATATATAATATTAAAAATTATAAAATTCTCGTTTAAATAAAATATGATAAATAAATATATAATAATTTTATAATTTAAAATTTTAGTGAAAAACATCTACATTTCTTAGTTGAAAATTCCTAGTAAATATTATTTTATCAATAAAGATTAGACAGCCAATATGAATTGTCTTATACCAAAAAGATTTAAATTTTCAAGTGGCCTAAACTTTTGTTCATCAAAATTATACCTAAATGTTATATAATTAACTAAAGTTGTAAATTTTTTTTATTTTTAATATACAATACATTTTAATTTAATTAAATAATAAATGAATAAAAATAAAATAATTTGAAATGTAAGTATCAATAATATTTATTTTTAAACAAATTTTTTCTAAATATATTTAAAAATATCTTGCTCATTCAAATCAATTTAAAATTATCAAAAAAATTTATATGAAGAAATTTTAAAATTAAATAGTAATATATAATTAGTTATAAATACTTATTTTAAACAATTAAAATTAAAATTAAAATTAAATATTTATTAAAATAAGGAGTTCTAGGCAAGTGACAAAACAAAGAGTTTTGGGCAAGTAGGGGAAGAAGAAGAAGACAGTGACGATGATTTTTAAACGAATAAGAGGCGAAAATGAAAAGTTTTAGATTAGATAGTCAGAGATAACGAAGGATTATTAGGAGACAAGTTAGAGAGTTGAAGAGGTGAGAAGATTAATTAGAGAGTTAGAGAGCTAAAGAGATTAGCCATGTATTAAAAGAAAGCCGAATTGCGACGAGAGCAAAAATATATATCCTACAATAGTGTATAGTATATAAATATTATAGTGTATTATAAAGTTTATTTGTGTGTAATGGAATAATATATAACTTTTTACAGGATAAAAAGGATGTTTTATATTGCCTAATGGTGAGCACTGTTGCAAAAATCAGCCGATTCCACCGATTTAAATCTAATTTGAGGCAATCCATGTGGATGGCTCAAATCGGTCCGTGAATTGGTCAATTTGAGCCGATTCTGCCTAATTTGAGCCGATTCTGGAATCAACCAAGATGACTGGGGGGGGGTTAGTCATTCTGATCGGGCCCATGGTCGGTTTCGACGGCCGTGCTAGGTAGGGGAGAAATGTGTGGGAGGTCGAGAGGAGAGGCATCAACGTCACGGTAGCAGCGATCCGGCGTAGACGACGGCAGAATCACATCGGGAGCAGCAATGCAATTGCGACCAATTTTGGTGTCGCAGAGGTTAGACGGTCGCCAAGGGCGATCGAGATGACACAACAACGAACGACAGGGCTAGGCGGCATCAATTGACGGCGGGGTGGCGTTGGCGGCATTGGCGACAACCAAGGCAATGGCTAGGGTTTGGGGGTTAAGAGGAGAAGTGTCAAGGTTTTGGGGGAGGAGATGACAAGTATAGGGGTGGCTGGTGTCAAACTTGTAAATAAAACTTGACTCGATACTGGCAAAGTCAAAAATAATAACTAATTTATAATAAATTCTAAAAAAATCTAAAAATTGGGAAAATCCCATAAAATAAAATAAACACCACAACATCCAAATAACATGCTCTACAAATAATTACCCACCAATTTTCACTAAATTAAAATTTTTGTATAGGAGCGATTTGGACAGATTCAAATAAATCGATTCTTGATCGATTTAGACCGATTCGATCTGATTCAATGGCTCCCTTGAAAACCAATTCCGATTCCGATTCTGATTTTTACAATTATGATGGTAAGAGAATAAAAAATAATTATCAGAAATGGGGAAATTTTTTAATAATAACAAGAGTGCCTTTAATTTTTTTAAAAATCATTTTTAAAGATAACCGGTCATAGGGCGGCCGGACCAGGCTCTCCTGGGGTGGCATTGGTTACCACTTGATAAGATTTAGCAATTTTTTTATTTTTAAATTCAAATTTGGTTAGGGCGTTTAAGATAATTCCTAAGTTTTCCCAATTTTGGTAATTATGGTTGATTTTCCCACTTACTAGTAATATGAACAATGCATTCCCTTTTTTTGACAAAAAGCTCAACAATATATGATAAAGAAAAGAAAATATGAGTTCTATTTTTTAAAATTCTAAAAAAATTGAGTGAGCTGGATGCAGGAATTATTCGATTAAGACGCACTTGAATCAAGTATATGATTGTAAAAAATTTAGTCTTTTAATATATATTTATGGGAAGTAAATGATTGCATGTAGCTATTGCTCTGGTTTCAAAGGCGACAAAGAAAGTTTCAATATGATTTGAAGATTAGGGTTTTTGTGATTCAACCATAATGACCATCCAGATATTGGAACTATGTTCAAGCATTAGTAGCCAGTTGGGTGTCACAACCGGTTAAACTGAGTTTTGTTTGGTTCGAACATAGCTTACTTGTGTTCAAGTTCAAGTTGAAAAATATAAGGGGCCTGAACTAATTTAAGGTCAAATACAATAGTAATTATCTATAATTAGGCAAGATGTCACCCTGTGTACACGACTAATATTAGAGATAGATTTTAATTTAATAAATAACTCTCATTAAATAATAAAATAAACTAGAATAATTTAATATCATATGAATAGATTTTAATTTTAAAGATAAAGTTTAATTCAATAAGGAGATAAAGTGCAATAATTAAATTTATTTTTTGTTACTTATTTAAATTTTAACCAGTTGAAACTTTTACCTATCATCATAGCAATTTTTGGTTCACTTTTTATTAATAAGAGTATATACTTTTGTTACATTTTATATAGCCTCAGGGTCCATAATATTGGACATAGAATTAAATGATAAACTAAAATTTAACATATATTTTTATTTAATAAAGTTTTGTATAAAAACCACATATTTGTAATTTTAGTTTTATTTAGAAAACTTACTGTATCTTTAGATATAATTAAACAAGATGTAACACTATGCACAACTTATATAAAAAATAAACTTTAACTTTATAAATAAAATCACATTGAATAATGAAATAAACTATATAATAATTTAATATTTTAAATATAAATTCTAATCAACTCTGACTTTAAAAAGATTCTAATTAAATGAGAAAATATAATATAATAATTTAATTTATTATTATTTTTATTTTTATTGTATTTTGATTAATTTAATTTCCTACAAACATTGAGGTACCTTTTTGTTCATATATAAGAAAAGATTTGTTCACGATATTAAACCTTAAATCTAATCAAGTAAATACAAACCCATCCTCAAATAATTTAAGTTTGAATAATTAAATTTTATTGTCTCTCGAGCACAATCAAACTCCAAAAAGCACATTTAAACTGCCCTCGTGTGGTTTCCCGTAAAATCATTTCATCATAATATAATAACAGATCATAGATAAAATTTAACTTCACAAACTCAGCTAGAAAAGTTAAACAATCTTGACAGAGAAGGTTGACAAAATAAAATTTATTTAAACTAAAAAATGTCCAAATACATATGTCAATAATCCACAAGCCATGGAAGATTTTGGAATAATTGCACTACATACACAAGTGACATGATGATCCTTCCAAAATATAAAGATCAACACCACCAAAAAAAATCCCCAAGTGCCGCCATTCTACCATGAGATGATCAAAACTTCGTCACGGCAAAATAAAACTCGCCCCCCATTCTCCATGGAGGATGGAAAAGATGAGCAAAACATGTAGAACAGTTCTTACATAGAGCTATAATTACTAGTGAAAACTGAGCAGGGGTAATTGCAGGTACAAACCAGCTCCCAATTTCCCAAACAAAATGATAGTCCTGTTTCAAGATCTCCAGAACTCAGAATTGTGGACAACCATTAGATACCAAGGCAGGGCAAGGCCGCTCCTTGATTTGATAGACACGCACTTTTTTCTGCATTGCAAAACTAGTTAGTGTTCATAAAAGGATAAGTGGAAACTGCAAATTTAGTTGGCTTCACATGGAAAATTTAAGTAGTGAAACTTGTACAGAGTATCGCAAGTGCTAGGAAAAATATCCACCACAATAGAACTTGTTTGGTATCAAGGTGAAATAATATTGCAACAGCTTCTACGTTCATGAAGGTTTGTTTTGGTTCTAGTGGCCAACAAAAACTTAAACCAACCTTACAAATAGAGATGACTTTTTCAGCTTTCTTTGCTTGTTCATCATCATAGAAGAACCAATTATCTTCAGGTGTTGTCATTTCTAGAACTTTGGCTTCTACCCAATAAAAAACAAAGAAAAAACACCAACTTTAAAGAAACATGAAGAGTTGTTTCCATGCACACTCAGAGTTAATCAACCACATTGAGATGATAAGGTGAAAAAACATACCTTGAATTAACATATTTGGTCCATTAGCAGAACAATTACTAAGATTCCAAAAATACCGACCTTTACCATCTGTATATAAAGGTTTTGTTCTAACTGCATCAGAATTCTGCTTACCTGCCATTCATTTCAAATTCAGCACAAGGCAATATATCAAGACTCAATATCACAACGCAAACTAGATCATAGGCCAAGCAAATCACCTAAATCATCATACTCAAGGCCATAATTATGTTAGAAGTACATCTTATTTGGTAAGAACAATGTGGACCACAAGATATATTATGAGCTTAATTTATTCTTGGATGGTATTTCACATGTTAAAAGAAGCATTTCAAATACAACTCTGGTCCAATTCTATGCGAATACAGGACTAAGAACATGAATATGAATCGGGAGAGTCAAAATGACAATTGAGGGCATCCGAATGAAAATTTGCTATAAAACATGCAAACAAAGATTTTCGCGTGAGAATTTGCAATATGCCAAATAACTCTCTACCAAAAATCTCGCATGCCATAAACGTGACGAAGCAAGAAAATATTTATCACTCCTTAAAGAAAATAAAAATTACAAGTGAATTTAGTTGAACTCCACAATGCTTGTGCATTGGCAATCTCAAGTCCAGTCAGAGGGTGGTTGGCATCAAGAAGGTCATTCAGTCATTCAAAATTTGTCATTTGGATCCTAGTTTAAGTAGGATGTATGTCCCTAAAACCCTCTTGGTATCTAGTGGAAGAAGAAGAATAGGGTGGATTTCGCTGATTTGGGAAAGGTGTAAAAAGAATGAAAAGTAAAAAAACAGAAGCAGGTATAACAGATTAAAAAAAAAAACTAGATTTCATGGGCAAAACAAGTTCGTCACGAGTTGTAACATATACTTACAACTCATAATTGGTTGTTATGAACTGTCCACAATCATTGAACTTATTACCGTACAATAAAGCCAATGTATACGTCCATCAGTATTATATGTTTATATATAAAAATGAATCTTTTCATTTAATTCAAAGGCTGGTATAGATGGAAGTATGTGGAGAGTATTACTTGCATTTACTCCACGTAGTGCTTCCTGTTTCTCTGAACGAGCCTTATCCATTTCAGTTTTAATCTTCAAAATATTACCCTCCACGCTTCTAGAACGAGGAGAGCTATTTGGTTGGGCCACCACATTGAGTTTTTTCAATAAACTCTTCTCCTTTAACCAAAAAAAAAAACAAGAAGAAGAAGAAAGAAGACTAGACATTAGTAATTACAAGATAAATGAGAATTGTTGTAGAAAAAATATCCTACCTTTTCCTTTGCTGCCAAAAGTTTTTCTTTGGCTTCTTTATGTCTTTCAGAAAAAATTTCGTTCTCATTATCAATCCAAGTCCTCAATTCCCTGAACATCATACAAGGAATTTGTCTTTAAAGAGCCGGCGCATAGAATTACAATATAAAAATTACACAAAGGAAAAGGAATAGAGGTTTGTACACACTCAGAAAAGTTATTTGGTCGGCCACAATACATATCCAGAAACAAACAGAGAAATATCCTAAAAGCATGCAGTAAACTAATATAGTATGCCTTCTATTTTTTTTAAAAAATATATATATATATATGCATTTCATGCATTTCCATGAAAAATAGAACATTTGGATCAAGAATCAGCAAGTCATAACATACTCTGTGTCAAGAATCTCATCGCACAGAAAAAGCAATATCCTAAGTTTTTCAGAGGAACTTAGTTTTTCATATCCATTGGAACCTTTAAAAAATTCAGAAGGTAAATCCTTCCGTGCAAATTGTGATTCAGAAACACACTTCTGCAAAGCCTTCAGCCACAATTGTCCACTGCAAACAGATACAACATAAAGGTGTCAATGACACATGAAATGGAAGTATTAATATTAAAAAAACTATCATCAAATACATACTCTGCTCCAGTTTGCTGTTTTAACATAGACAACAATTTGACTTGAAACTGAATGCTGGAGGAATGACGGCCAAGCCGGCCTCGGCCACATATTAAATCTCTAAGGATGGACACTGCCTGCCCTTTATGTAAATGAAGAAACTGACAAAAGAAAATAAAACATAGAGTTAGAGAGCTCGCTTAGAACATTATTTTTTCCCCTCGAGTATAAATAAATAAGAGACCCAGATTAACATAGCCAAATGCAACAAT
Source organism: Piper betle (assembly GCA_033002965.1). NCBI lineage: Eukaryota > Viridiplantae > Streptophyta > Magnoliopsida > Piperales > Piperaceae > Piper > Piper betle. Next base: position 54,259 of record JAURVB010001114.1, read on the forward strand.
CCAACCAACATAGTAAGATCATGAAGTCACTATATATCTTTGTAAGATACAAGTAACAACTGATAACTAAAAACGAACAGTATTCAATAGGTAACATGTTACTCAAAGATAAAATCAGCTATCTAGATACATGATGAACTTATATGGGGATTCACTAAAGCATGGAAAAAGGACAGTAAAGGACACGGTACGTGATTTAAAAACCTGTCACAGGAAAATTGCTAATGGACTCACCACCATCGTGTTCTAGTGTGGACATACCACTGAAGTTAAAGTCAGGGGGAACTTGCCATTCCAACGAATAAAGTGACTACTTTACCATAATGTCCTTGGCAACAAGTGCTTATATCTTTTTAACATGAAGGATCCTTTTAATTCTCAGGCTATAAACAATGAGTCAATGACTGGTTCTTAGTATTATCAGTCTTTTGCATCAGTACAAAGTTTAGTATGTGACTTATCCAGATGATCATTTATATCTTTAGGTTCGCATTCTACAGTTAATTTCATAATTTCAGTGGTTAAGATTGTAGTTTGAGTTAAATCTATTGACATAAAACTCAAAATAAAAAATATTGTTCTCGTACAATAAAGAATCTATAAAAACAAGCTGGTTCAATAACCACTAAGACATCATGCAAGTGGCAAAGTTTACAGCAAGGTAAGAAAACTCTTGATAAAAAAATTCCAACAAACAGATAAGACTTGTAAGTTGTAACCAAGCACTAAAAAATGGATGCTTGTCAGTAATATACTCATAACCAAAGCCACAAAGGTGTTACCTTCATAAATGTAGTACAAAACTCGAGAAACTGCAAAACGGGACCCACATCTTCAAAAGATACCTCAATACCAACAACAGTCATTAGGGGCTGTCCTTGAGGAAATTCAATGTTTCCAGTGCCACTTAGAATCCCTAAACTTGGATGCCCTTGCATGGCACATTTTCTAGGTGGTTTTTTCATATCAACTCCTGCACTCTGATTATCCAATTTGTCCTTCGCAAAGGAGCTACTCATTGCCGCATTTTCACCATCCTTCCAGTCCCTAGATTGCTTGCAATGCACTTCTAATTCTTCCTTCGTGTCAGCCATCTTCTTCTTCTGGATGTGTGAAGATGAATTTGCGGCTTTTTCATCGATACAGTTTTTGCGAGAATCATCCAGTTTCCCATTGGTTTCTACTTCTAGCTTCCTTTTTGTGGTTTTTTTGAGAGTTTCTTTGCTGACCTTCTTATCAGTTTGAACAGCTTCAGAAACAGAATTTGGATGCATATTTTCGTCAGCTGCTTTTCTCTTGATTGGTAGTTGACCAATCTGTTAAAAGTTTTCAGAGCATATATAAACAATAAAGATAAGAACCATTATAGCCCTTCATATTAACAGGGGAGGCAAAAATGGATAGTAAGGACCTTGTTAGTTTTCTCCGGTGAGGCAGGCAATTTACCTCCACGGCTTTCTGTCGGGACGATTTTGTTACCTTGAACCTGAAGCAATTCTGAAACTGATGAAAAACCCCCTGACTTGGCCATGGGTGCAAGAATACCCGTTGGTTCCTGGCCTTTCTTCTTCCTACAAAATCAAACAACATAGACAAGTAGATAAACACGAGTAGACCAAGAAGAGCAATCTAGGATAACGATGCAAGTGTCAACCGTACATGCAAAGGCTACAATTACAGATTCCCCTGCATTTGGGGCACTTCCAATCTCCAGAGGCTTCCACATCCACTGCACTCTCGCCATACCTATCAGGCAAAGATTAAACAAAAGTTCCATTAAAGAGCGTTTCCACGGGGAACTCCAAGAAAAAAAGCAAAATTTCGACAAAGAGACAATGAAATGTCACGAAATGAGGCTCGCTTACCTGTTTTGCAGGCATATATAGCACATCTTGATCCGACACGGCTTCCTATTCACGTTGGTGCAAGACGCAGAGAAGTTCTGCGTCTTCTGTCGACACTACAATACCCAAAAAAATAAATAAGTAAAGGCAGATTTTTCTTCAAACTCTTACTCTAATTCCCGAAAGAACGAAACGAACATCCAAACCTCACAAAATTCTTGCACAAGACTACCTGGTGGCAAGAAGTACCCAGATCAGAGGGCCCATTTCCGGTGTGAGATTGCTGCACCGGCAAGGGGGAGCTGCTTCTCGTTGTCCTTGGAAGGGGTCTTGCTGGGGGTGGGCTTTTGCTTGGTGGGGGGACGGGGGAGGTGGCCGTGGCCTTGTGCTTGGAAGGAGGACGGGGGAGACGGCCATGGCCTTGTGCTTGGAAGGAGGACGGGAAAGGGTGGTGGCAATCTCAATCACAGACAACTAAGAATGAAAAATGGAAAAATTTGAAGAAGGGCGGGAAATTTAAAGATAGGCGCCAAAATTTTGAGGGTCGGAGGGGAGGGGCTCGCGTGGATGGGCCACCCCTTTTCCGACTGCGAGTCACTGGCTCGCCCTTCCTCGACCCCGGGCGCGAATTGTGAGCTACGAGCTGCTAGGGTTGCTAATTGAGCAAGCCAGCTCGTGATCATTTAATGTTCGACTCGGCTTAACTCGATTCGAAACTCGACATTTAAATACTCGAGCTCGAACTCAAACTCGAGCTCGAACTCAAACTGAACTCGAATCTTACGAGTCGAACTTGAACAAGGTCGTGTTCGACTCGACTCGATTATAACTCGAACTCGACTCGTAGCTCGACTAGAACTCGACTCGATAAAATAATATAATAATATAGCTTTTATATTATATTTATTTATATATATATATATATATATATATATATATATACACACACAATATAATAACAAAGAAGTAAGATAATTGAGATGATAAGTATTCAAGTTGGCAACCTCAAGGTTGTGGGTTCAATCTACATTGACCTTATTTTTTTTAAGTGAGGTACTTTTGACTTTTAATCGAGCCAGTTTCGAGCTCAAACACATAAAAGATATTTGAGTCAAACTGAGATGATGTTCAAAACTCGTTCGATCTCGAGCCGAGTTTGAACACGAGTTGAGCTCGGCTCGCTCGCTTGATTAGCACCCCTATTAGCTGCTAAGAGAATCAAACTCGATATATGATTTAATGATTAATATTCTACTTCGTTGGATAATCAAGCCGAGTTCGAATACGAGTTGAGCTCGGCTCACTCACTCAATTAAGACCCCTATTAGCTGCTAACAAAATATGATTTAATGATTAATATTCCACTTCGTTGGATAATGGTAAAGCACAGTACACAAATACAACGCACGACAATATAGATTTAAAACAACCAAAAAATCAGTTCAAATGAAAATTGCAAATTTAGAGATTAAGAATAAAGCAAGAAATAATTAAGTTTAGATTCCACCGAGCACGTTTTTGTTGGTGATCTCTTTCAAGGGTCTCCAATGACAAATTACTTCGAAAATTCCATAAATTATTAATCTCGGACCCTGTCTCACAAACCTTTGATTAAAAATATTCTCGAAAAGCTCTCTTTTTCATCACAAATTATTTAAGAAGGGATAAAAAATTGTTTTTGATGAACGCATGTCTTAGCACCCTCCTTTTATGGTAGGAGGTGAAGGATTAAGGTCTTCCACGATTTAACGGACAAAAAACAGATAGAAAACAGCTAAAAAAACCAGCGATGTCGTAGCTGAATACATTATTTAAAACAGTGGGTAAAGATGCATCCAGTGATGTAACTCTTACCCAACGACACTTGCACCGATGTAGCCCAGCATCTTTACAAGCAGCTTTATACAAAATAAATTTTAAAACTATCTTTTTCGAACACACTTTATCTGAATTAACCAAGCATGACCATACTTCCATATTTCTATACGACTCAATTTGATTTGATTTGAAACTTATTACATTATGAAAATTAGTACACCTCATGGTGTAAGATTCACTAGTCGATCATCTATCTCAATTGCTTCACATAAAAAAATGGTCTTTAATAATTGTTGTATATTGTTTATTATTTGATTTTCAAGGGTAATAGATGCAAACCATCCCCTATAAGTAACAAGAGGACAAATTACTACTTAAAACTTTTTTAAACCCACCAGCCCTAGCTTATAGGATATAATATCTTTTATATATATATATATATATATATATATATATATATATATATATATATATATATATATATACACACACACTAAGTCTGCAACCCGCTCGCCCGCCCTCCCTCCCCACCCTCCCGCGTCCCATCCGCTCGTAGCCCCCTGCCACCGGACCACACCGGCTCCCTCGGACACCCCCGACCAACCCCCCCCCCCCCACTGTGGCCCCCTATTCGCCCCACTGGAACCCCGCCACCATGGACCCCACCCCCTCCCCCCCCGGCCCCCTTGCCTGCTGCCCACCCAACTGCCCTTGCCCCTGGCTCCTCTTGCTCCCTACCTACAGCCCACCCAATGGCCCTTGACCCTCACTCCTCTCGCCCTCGGCCACTGGACCCTCCCCCCTCCTCGGCGCCCCTACTCCCCACCCCCTACCCCTACCCCCCAGCCATCGCCGCCCCCTCCCTACCCCTCCTTGCCACTACCTACTACCGCCCCCCTCCCCATCGGACGCCGTGACGTGCCGAACTCACTGCGTCAAGGGTAAAAAAATTAAATGGGCATTAGTGACAACATTTATAACCATTTGATTAAATTAAACAATGAATTGACAAAACAAAGAAAATAAATTTTTTTAGGACATAATGGTTGCCCTAATTTCTTGTACTTATGTTTCTATCGGTGTAAAAAATATATTTTCAAATAAAAAATATTTGTGAGAAAAGTTGAGGAGGCCAGATTTGCATCTATCAACAAAAAATAAATCCAGTTGAAGACGAACATTAGGTAAAAGTTAAGCCTTTGAAAGTACTTTGACTTAATTAAAGAATATTTATCGTGACAATTTTAGTTGAAAATATTCTTAGTTTCTATAAATTTTGTATTTTTTAAGAATAGACAATTTTAAAGATAAAAGATATGACGAAGAAGAATTAGGCCAATATATTATAACAGTTTTTCCTAGTGTAGAAGATGAGTTTAAATCAAAGGTTGGAATGCAATTTGATTGTTTGGACGATGTACTCAAATTATACAATAGTTATTCAAAAATGACCGGATTTGGTGTACATAAACATAGTACAAATTATCATAGGTGAACAAAAGAGTTACGGTTTCAAATGTTTGTGTGTTCTAAAGAAGGACATATAAAAGAAGATGAGGCGCAAAGAAAAATACTTCACAAAGGAAAAAAGAAAACTCATCGTATAATTAGAGAGGATTTTCATGCACGTATCAGGGTAACTAAAATAAAAGGGTATATGGAAGGTCATGCATTTTGAAGGAGGATATAGTCATGCAATCATTACACTATCAAAAACTCAATTTCTCAAGTCACATAGGCATGTTACAAGTGTGCACCGGAATTTGATTAACACATTTGGAAAGGCTAACATAAAAACTTCTCAACTAATGTCTATGTTAGAAATTAAAGCAGGTGAGGCTGAAAATATTTGTTGTATAGAGTTAGATATTAGAAATGCCCAGACAAGAAATAAAAAAGAGATAAAGGAAATTGATGCACAATTATTATTGGAACATTTCGAGGAAATGAAAGAGATAAATGACTCCTTTTTTATTGCCATAAAGTAGATGATGAGGGTAGATTGAAGCATTATTTTTGGGCGAATGGAATTGCAAGAAGAAATTACCAGCTTTTCTTAGATGTGATGATTTTTGAATCAACATATGATACAATTGAACATGCACTTGTTTTTGCACCATTTATCAGAGTAGACTATCACATGCAAACAATTACATTTGGATGTGTTTTTTTGTGTAATGAGAAGACTAAGTCATTTGTGTGGCTGTTTGAAACATTTTTGAAATGCATGGATGAAGGCATCGAGGGGCAATTGTTACTGATCAAGATCCTGCAATGGATAAAGTAATTAAATTGATATTTCTTTCAACATGTCACCGTCTTTGGCATATCTTTAAGGAGAATGAAAAATTAGGTGCAATCGCTCACAAAAGGGAGTTTTATGAGTCATTCCATAATTTAATTTATGATGCAGAAAATAAAGAAGAATTTGAATCACAATAGAGTGAAATAATGAAAGACAATTGCGTAGAAGAAAATGACTTGATTAAAATCTATATACGCAATTCATCATGCGTGGGTGCCTGTGTATAGTAAAGGTATATTTTTGGCTGGTATAAGAAGTTCGCAAAGAAATGAATCTCAAAACTCATTTTACTCAAGGTATGTGAATAAAAAAATAGCCTTATTGAGCTTATACATAGATTTGAAAGAGTTATCAAAAGATAGAAATTGAATGAGGCAAAAGAATCTTATAAAAACTCATATAAAAGCCTCAAATTAGTCACTACATTTAAGATGGAATGTAAGATGACAAAGGTTTATACTTGAAAAATATTTTATAAGTTTCAAGAAGAATTACAATACAGTTTGGTTTGTTGCTCATTTCATAAGAAATTAGATGAGGAGGATGTTGAACAATAAGATGTAACATATAGAAATAATAAAAAGTCGGTTGCACACGTTACTTATAACGGAGTTGACAGTAGATTTACATGTAGTTGTCAACTTTTAGAAAGTGAAGGCATTCTATATAGGCATTTATTGTATATACTAAGAATGAACGAGAGAGATATATTTTTCCTCAGCTCTATATCATGAAGAGTTGGACACTTAAAATAGCAAAGGAAGTTATTTTTTATGGTGATGGAGTAGAACTTCGTGGTGATTGCAACAAAAGCATTTTCTCATCTCTAATGAATATATAATGTCCAAAGCATACTCCAATAACTAATACTCACAACACGCTAGCCATCTATTTTACAAAACTGAATATTGCATGTTAACTATAATATAGTATATATTTTGTTTGGTCAATTATATACAATATAAAGAGTTAACAATCATGATCTATTATAATATAAAACTTTTTGTCATATGTAACTTAAAATACCTCATCCATGATGCAACCTCGTAGAAAACCTCTTCACGAACAAAAAGGCTTGATAAAATATAATTTTATAATTTTGCAATTTACTTAGACTTAAACTGGTTTTAAGTTTTTCTCTGTATTTGGTTCTCAAGATTTTTGAAGATTTATCATGTTTTTATATATTTTTATTAGCTTAGGTGACAAAAGTCCCTCTCAAGATCAATTTTGCCGAAACTTTCCGCCCTTGCCGCCACCACCCACAACCACTTTCGACCATTGGATCACCATAAAAAAATTCATCAGCTGAAGACCTACTGATCTAGGAGATCTCCCTTTGCTATCGTCATTAAAAAATCCACTGTCGTAGTCCTCAATGTCGGCGTTGCACCGCCGCCGTAGTTGGGTTCATCGGGCCGGCTTATAATTATTTGTGCCTGCTTTCTTTTGTCCGAGTTGTTGAGTGAACTGACCGCAAAGCCAAAATACGTCTACGATCCACTTAGACCTTGATTTGAACTAGGGCATCGTATGCTACTTCCAGATTGGCACAACCAGAAAAGTCCTTACATCCATATGCCACCAAGTCTAGTTGACTGTTTTTTTGTTTGAACCGGCCCCAAAACAATCCAACTCAGTCTATTATTACTCCAAAAATAATTTAAACACCTTTGGATGGAGACGAAATTTGTTACCACACTATTTTTGGATATTTTGGACATAATGTTAAAGTTATTTTGAAGATTTAAATACACTAAAGGGGCAAACCAGGGCATTGGAATTGAAGCTATCAAAGGCGATTTATTTAAAGCCTATAAAAAATTACTATTTTGTATAAAGTATAAAATCAAAGAAGAAATAGTGATTTCATGATTATCAAGCTAGCGTGGATTTACTTAAGAATTTAAATTAAACCCTAAGAAACCATGTCGAATTCTCGTGTCTTTCCTCGCTTATGACATTTTTATTTTTATTTTTATTTTTATTTGCATGATTTCTTTGTATAATAATGATGTCTTTGATCCTATCGATCCCATTCATATAACCAAAAGTGAAGTGTGATTGCAAGAGCGAAAATCTCACGCCCAAAAAATTAGTTTTTTATTTAATACATATTAGTTTTAGTTGTTATATTAGGCATTAATTCGAATTGATATTAAATATTTAAAAGAGGCAAGGGCCAAAAAGCGAGAAGAATGCCCCCAAAAAGAAAAGCTCCAAATTTGTCATTAGTTAAAAAAAATTCTTTCTTCGTTTTTTGGAGAAGAATTATATAGAATTATAAATCTAAAAAAGCCTAAATCTATAAAACTTAAAACTGTAGGACCTGATTTGAAAAACATGCCCGAGACAAAAATTTTACAAAACTATGGGCTGTCGGATGCTGGATTCTGAACGCTCGAACCATTCTTCTAAAATTGAGGAATCTTAAGCGCACACGTGGGCTTTTCCACCGCAAAACCCTTTTCCCCCTACACGTCCTCGACCCTCCACAAAGATCCGCGTGGGTATCCAAGCGACGGTCCACGTTCAGACTTAGCATTCCTGTTCCGGATTTGGCATTCTTGTTCCAGATTTTATTAATTTTAGTCTTGATTTTCACTAGGGCCTAGTTTCTATCGTTTGAGAGACTATAGTTACATAAATCGGAATCGATTTTCGAGAGAGTCAGATTTGAAATCGAAATCAGTTTAAATCGGACTGGTTCAGTTGAATCGGTCTGAACAGGTTCAAATCGGTCATATATAATAATTTAACAACTCATAACATAAATATATAAAAATTAGATATTGATGTCATTTTGATATTATTATGTGTATTATATTTTATGCTATATTTTAATATTTTTTTAAATTTTTTTTGAATTGTTTAGAGTTAGTTATTACTTTTAACTCGAGTAGGACACAAGTCAAGTTTTAATTATGTTATTTGTTATTTCTTTCCCTCGCCTTTCTTTCTCATATCCGCTCCTCTTCCCCGTCGCCGCCACCGTAGCTGCCGCGCCCCTCTCCCCTGACCCACCTTGCCCTGCGCCCGACCCCGAGCCTGTTGCGCCCCGCCCCCCTCCTCCCAGATCCGCCCAGCCCCGCCCTGCCCTCGCCCGCCCCGCCCCGCCCTCGCCCGCCCCGCCCCGCCCTCGCCCACCACGCCTCGCCTTATGCCCGCCGCGCCCCACCTCCCCCGCCAGCCCCACCAGCCTCACCCTGCGCCCGCCGAGCCCTACCCCCCTCCCCCAGTCCGCCCTCGCCCGCCCCGCCCTGCCCCAGCCCTCGCCCGTTGCGCCTTGCCTTGCGCCAGCCGCGCCCCACCTCCCCCGCCAGCCCCACCCTGTCCCTCCCCACCGCCGCCGCCCCACCCCGCCGCTGCCACCCTACCCCGCTGCGGCCCGCCCCCTGCGCCCAGAATCGGCTCGAATCGGCCGATTCACGGACCGATTCGGATGAAAACCGATTCAATAGGTTTCTTGAATCGGTTTTCAGACCTCTACGTGGGATCTCTAAATTAATCGTATATCTAATGACTCTCAGAGTAAAATTTAATAAATTAATGAGAATAGATTTATAAATCTTTTAACTTAGGTGAACCACGTTTATTTATATTTTTATACGTTACACTGTGTATATATAAAATGCAATGGCACAAATTCATCAAATTTCATCTTTTCTTTTCTCCTAATCTAATAGATTTCTCAATAGCAGATTAATTGACGAAGATTGATTATTCAAAGGAGGAGTTATCTGGAAAAAGGTTTATTTGTCCTATTCTTTATTGTCTGTTTTATGCTAATATCATTACAAATCGCACTCCTTACTTGATGGTTTTATTTTTATATTTTATAGAGTATGTTTTATTATGCTAGAGATGATACAAAACTTATACAAATAACTTGATAGTTAATTTGATTGGAGTTTAGTTGTTATTTTCTCCATGAGAGTTATATTTTGTTGTGTTTAATACTTTTATTTATTTATTTGAATGTTTAAACACATGATGAAGTTATATTTTCAAGGGAGAACGATCAGAATAGGGATTATTTTTCCTACACTCTTTTGTTTATTTTATGCTAGTATCATTATAAAACGTACTCCTTATTTGATGGTTTTACTTTCATATTTTATAAAATAGAATTTATTGCTAGAGATGAGACTAACCTTCGACCAATAAGTCAATAGTTAATTTAATTAAAAGTTTAATTATTATTTTTTCCATGAGAGTTATATTTTATTGTTTTTAATATTTTATCTATATAATCAAATGTTAACACATGATGATGTCTTACAGAGAGAAATTGTACGTAGATAATTAATTAAATAATAAACAATTTATACCTTGTAAAGTGAGATATCTCTACCAATATCTCAATACATTGAATACAAGTGTACAAATAGGAGTTGTGGAAAAAAATATGAAGTCAATTTGAATCATGCATTAGAAGAGAATACAAAATTTATAAATTTTAATTCATATTAAACTTTTTAAATAAATGATAGTGCACCAGGAGGGACTATTTAATATAGTTAATTAATGTATGAGAGGGGGTAAATATATAATAAAAAGTATATACTCTCATGAAGCACAGTAGTTAGTTTCATAATTATAATTATTTTGCCAGTTAATTAATTTAAGGGGGGTCAATTCTTAGCATATTTGTTACATATCCAATCTTTAGAACAGATCTTCATTTTTTATTTTAGATCAAGAATTAGCTAGATTAAATTCCTAAAAATTCTTTCCTTTTTGCCCTTGAATAGTTTAGTTTAAGGATTTAGTCGAGGGTAAAACTATCATCGTTAGAACGATAAATGACTCATGTATTATATTATTTGAACACTAGTGCACTTGTTAATTATAATAAAGTTTTTAAGTGGTGGTATTTTTGTAGTATTTGGTGAATTGGATGGAACGGATACATCTCGAGGGTAATTGTAACACCCCAAATCCGGTTCACGCTCGTGAACCGAACCGGCATGTTACAGGCCCCGGTTAGGGTCGGCTAACCCGAACCTAACTCCTGTGGATCCAATCTCGGCGTCTTAAGATGAAGATACGATCCATCATGAATGAATAAATACGCAAAATCCTAACATGGTACTACATGAATGACAAGCAATTCAAAATACACACCAATACCATTACGATCAAA